>QRFJ01000051.1:83712-317017 GCA_006176705.1 Cocos nucifera | reverse complement strand
GAACCTCGTCCTAACATGAGTAAGTCGAAGACCTTCGATTATTTAAGACGGGAGGAGGGGAGAGGCGTATTCAACGATCCATTTGTGCCCTATTGCCATGATAGAGAATAGGAGGAGAATCTTGCCCTAACATAAGTAAGTCGAAGGCCTCGTTCCTTTTAGATGAGATGAGGGCAAAGACCCTGACAATGGCTCTTATGTGCCCTACAGTCCATTATGAATAGGAGGAGAATCTCATCCTAACATGAGCAAAGTTGAATGCCTCGTTCATTTTAGACGAGATAAGAGAGAGACCCTGGCAATGGCCCTTATGTGCCCCTACAGCCGTTAGAAATAGGAGGAGAACTCATCCTAACGTGAGCAAAGTCGAAGGCCTCATTCATTTTAGATGAGATGAGGAAAGAGGCCCTGACAATGGTCCTAATGTGCCCCTACAGTCCATTAAAAATAGAAGGAGAACCTTGTCCTAACGTGAGCAAAGTCGAAGGCCTCGTTCATTTAGATGAGGTGAGAAGAGAGGCCCCGACAACGGCCCTAATGTGTGAGCAAAGTCTAAGGCCTCGTTCATTTTAGATAAGATGAGAAGAGAGGCCCCGATAACGGCCCTAATGTGCCCCGACAGTCTGTTAGGAACAAGAGAAAAATCTCGTCCTAACATGAGCAAAGTCGAAGGCCTCGTTCATTGTAGATGAGGTGAGAGGAGAGGTTCCAACAATTGCCCTAATGTACCCCTACCACCTGTTAAGAACGGAAGGAAAACCTCATCCTAACATGAGCAAAAGTCAGAACCACGTAGGCCAAAGATATGGAGAAGGAAGAAGCTCGGTGGAGAATCCTAATACGTGTTTTTCTATGACAACCTAACTACGTCGAATGTGAAAGGCAGAACCTTATCCTGGTTTGCAAGAGAGATCCTAGTTCGACGTCCACAATAGGCCCGACGTCCATAAGGAGCTCGGCGTCTGCAACAAGAAACAAGTGCAGGAATTCAGGATCGGACTTCGATTGATGCCTTTTTTACTCTCTTCCTTCAAATTTCGAACCTAGGACCGAAACTCTCCTCCGAGCTTCAACCTCAATAGGAGATAAAATCTCCTTCAATCTCGACCAGAGATAAGATCTCCTCCGAGCTTCAACTTCAACAGAAGATAGGATCTACTTCAACCTCGACTGAAGATGAGATCTCTCTCGAGCTTCAACCTCAACAGGAGATAAGATCTCCTTCAACCTACTGGAGATAAGATCTTTCTAGAGCTTCAACTTCACAGAAGATAAGATCTCCTTCAACCTCGATTGGAGATAAGATCTCCCCCGAGCTTCAACCTCAACAGAAGATAGGATCTCCTTCAACTCGGCTAGAGATAGATCTCCTCCGAGCTTCAACTTCAACCGGAGATAAGATCTCCTTTAATCTCGACTGGAGATAAGATCTCTTCGAGCTTCAACCATAACAGGAGATAAGATTCTTCAATCCGACTGAAGATAAGATCTTCTCCGAGCTCAACTTCAATAGAAGATAGGATCTCCTTCAATCTCAGTTGGAGATGAGATCTCTCCCGAGCTTCAACTTCAATAGGAGATAAGATCTCCTTCAACTCGGCTGGAGATAAAATCTTTCCTCGAGCTCCAACTTCAATAGGAGATAAGATCTCCTTCAACCTCGGTTGGAGATAAGATCTCCTCCGAGCTCAACCTCAACAAAAGATAAGATCTCCTTCAACTCAGCTGGAGATAAGATCTTCAACCTCAGCTAAAGATGAGATCCCCCGAGCTCCAACTTTAATAGAAGATAGGATCTTCTTCAATCCGGCTGGAGATGAGATCTTTTCCAAGCTCCACTTCACAAAAGAAAGGATCTTCTCAACCTCGGCTGGAGATGAGATCTCCTCCGAGCTCCAACTTCAACAGAAGATAAAATCTTCTTCAACCTCGGTTGGAAATAAGATCTCTCCCGAGCTTCAACTTCAACATAAGATAGGATCTCTTCAACCACGACTGGAGAAGAGATCTCTTCCGAGCTCCAACTTTAACAGAAGATAGGATCTCCTTCAACCTCAATGGGAGATAGATCTCCTTCAACCTCGACTGGAGATAAGATCTTCTCCGAGCTCCAACTTCAATAGGAGATAAGATCTCCTTCAACTTGGCTGGAGATAAGATCTTCTCCGAGCTTCGACCTCAACAAGAGATAAGATCTCCTTCAACCTCGGCTGGATATAAGATCTTCTCCAACCTTTAACTTCAATAAAAGATAAGATCTTCTTCAACCTCAGCTGGACATGAGATCTCTCCCGAGCTTCAACTTCAATAGGAGATAAGATCTCCTTCAAACTCGACTGGAGATAAGATCTCCTCCGAGCTCCAACTTCAATAGGAGATAAGATCTTCCTTCAACCTCAGCTAGAGATAAGATCTCCTCCGAGCTTCAATTTTGATAGAAAATAAGATCTTCTTCAACCTCGGTTGGAGATAAGATCTCCTCCGAGCTTCAAATTCAACAGAAGATAGGATCTTCTTCAACCTTAGCTGGAGATGAGATCTCCCCTGAGCTTCAACTTCAATAGAAGATATGACCTCCTTCAACCTCAATAGGAGATGAAATCTCCTTCAACCTCGATTAGAGATGAGATTTCTTTCGAGCTCCAACTTCAATAGAAGATAGATCTTCTTCAACCTCGACTGAGATGAGATCTTCTCTGAGCTCCAACTTCAATAGAAGATAGGATCTCCTTCAACCTCAGCTGGAGATAAGATCTTCCTCGAGCTTCAACCTCAACAGAAAATAAGATCTCCTTCAACCTCGACTGAGATAAGATCTCCTCCGAGCTTCAACTTCAACAAAAGATAGACGAGATAAGGGGAGAGGCCCTGATAATGGCCTAATGTGCCCCTACAGCCCGTTAGGGATATGAGAAAAACCTCGTTCCTCCTAACTGGAGTATCTACTCTTCCTCTTATTCCTAATAAGGCACTAAGGGCATAGATGGACCGTTGAATGAACATCTCTCCTTCTTCTGTCTTAAATAACTGGAGGTCTTCGATTTGCTCACTTAATTTTTACACCAAGAAACAATAATATTGAAATGAAGGAGTTTTATTGAAGAAAAATTACTAACAATACATTCTCAGATTTTTTGAATTTCAAGGTCATGGGAGCGTTGTTTCTCCGAGCTCCTTCAGGTGATAAGTTTTGGGTCGGACGACCTTCTCTATTTCATACAGGCCTTCCTAATTTGGGGAAAGCTTCCCCTAGTTATGAGGCTGAGAGATGGTGGCTCATCGAAGTACTAAGTTCCATAGAGATAGTGTTGATGATGTTGAGAGGCGGTCGATCTTCTTATTGTTCCTTCCTCATTGGTGGTTCTGGCTGCGACAGCATCCTTGGCTGATCTTCTTTTGCTTCAGACCGACGTCTGATAAATCGACCCAACCAGCCTCTCCGAATGAGCTCCTCGATCTCGTCTTGGAGCTAAATGCATTCTTCAGTATCGTAGCCATGGTCACGATGGTAAATACAGTATTTGGTAGGATTGCATTTGCCAGGGTAAGTGCACATCCTTTCAGGCCTTGGTATTTGCTCCTTGATCTCCATTAATACTTGCATTTTTTGAGCATTGAGGGAGACATAGTTATGAAACCTTCTAAGAAAAGAACTTCTTCGTGCCCTTCTATCGGAGCTTCTTTGATGACGAGCTTGAGAAAGAGTTTGGGCTTGCTTGCGCTCGGAGGGAGTCCATGAGCACAGCTGAACTTCATTCTGAGGAGCGCTCTGATATCAGTTGAAAGAAAAATCTTAATTTCCCAAATCAGATTTGTTCAGATCTGATTGGATCAAGAGAGATATTTTAAAAATTTCTCTCAAGCATCCATATCAGATCTGAGATATTTTAGATCTAATTTTATAGATCTAATAAATAAAAATAAATTAAATTAAATCTAATTTAATTTATATCTTGATGTGGATAATCCAATTATCCTTTAATGATTCTACTGATTGTTTGAGGTTCTACATCTAGCCACGTAAGCGCCTAGCCTCTATCGGTATCCACTCGGATTAGATTTGAAGATTTTTTTCTTCTTTATCACTTCTCTAAAAATCAGATCTGGATATGATTTGGAGGATTTTTAAAACTCCTTCTGAAGATCAGCAGTCGTCTCTATCGCAGTGCTGCCTTCTTCCTTTCTCGTCAGCCTTTTCTTGCTTGGATCGCACCAAATTGAAGCCCAACTTTCCTTGGGCGTGAGAGGAGAGAGAGGATTAGAAGATGGTGTGGAGAGAGAGGGACAGCCTTGGGGCATGGGCTAAGAGAAACTCTATCAAAGTTGGGTGCAGACAGGGTTTATTTATAGACCCTGCTGCGCCATGCAGTGCCACATCAACTCGGCCAATCATGTTGCTTCGTGCAATCAGATCTAAATCTAATTGGTGGGATGATATCATCTGATTCAATCAGATGAGAGCCCCACTAATTCATCCTTAGATGGTGCCTAAGACTGCTCAAAGTCTATAGGTAAGGATCACCTAAGTAGAATCCAAGAAGCAACCTGGAGTCTCATTCGTATGGGACTCCAGGCGTCCCTATCCATAGGTGCACGCCATCCTAGGCATGTGCCCCCTTCTTTCTAAATTTTAGTATGGGGACAAGCCCCTATCCGTTCTCCAATAAGTGCATGTCACATGGGCAGATGTCCAAGGGTCAAAGGTCAACATTTGACCAAAGTCAAAGGATAAGAATTAGCAGATGATGAAAAATGGCAGGTGTTGTCTCAAATTTATCTCATAAATTAAGATAATTCTTTTCTGACATGGACAAGCTCCAGTCAAACCAAGTAAAGGTACCTGAGTGAGCACAAATATATTTAGCTTAGTCGAGATAACTTTTAATGATAATAAAAGGAGAACGTTAGGTTCAATCGAGTGCTAGCACGATTTTCTTGAACCTAATTGAATCTCATTCAGAAATTGAACTGATTAGTCCAATTGATGATGATCCAGATTCAAACCCTTATTTGTGTGACCCAGTTAGGTTCAGTTCTGTATGGTAATGGGATATGTCATGATCTCTATCATCGACATCATCGAAACTCCTTTCGATGGATCAGAACTCTTCTGATTCGAGACAGCTAGAATGATCGATCATCTAAATCATTCTAATTGCTCCCAAAATCCACCAGTGACACCTAGCAGTATATGGTGGCAACCCATCAGAGCTGAAAAATGCGAACCTCTTGGTGCAGCTACCTGTGTGATTAAGTTCTTCTATCTTGAGCCCCGATCAGATTAGGGTTAAGGTGAACTCGTCAAACCCTAGTTTCTGTCATATGATGTAATCATTCGATTCAAGTCCGAATGTGAAAATCTAAATAGAAACTCTTTCTATTATTTCACACTCTGCCATGGCCATGGGCTTCTGGACTTGATTCTCATGATGATCATCATAGGGCTGCTCCTCTACCACCGAGGTAGATAGATTCCATCTTGATGCAATCCAGTTCCTACAATGAACATGCTATAGCCAACATACACCTCAGGGTTTCGATATGGCTAGGAGATCCGAGTAATGGTGTAGTCAAACTATAACACCCTCAAGGTGAACTGCCGATGCACCTCAGGTCAAAGAACCAGACACACTACTGCAGCATCGAGTCAGTCATTGACGAGAAGGTAGACTTCCTAATGACTACTCGAGGTGGTCACGCTCAGTGCCCTCGTTCTCTAACGAGTACCTGTACTCTCGCTCCGGTGTCTCCACACCGTAGACTCAAGACTCATCTACTAAAGAGAAGCGATTGTACACCAACCTTCCGGATCAATCACCATCCTCGTGATGATCCTATGGTCGGGAGCATTTTATGAGTTAATAATGATTATTCATGTCTTAAATTTTCAACTCTTGAAAATATGAATTATCATTACCATTAACTCAAAGGATGTATCACAGACACTAAATACACATATGTGATAGAAAATAACCCATTTTATTATTTATAGTCAAAATTATAATTTTGCCCCTAGAAGTGTATTACAAGTGTCAGCCAATTCTGGCTTCTAGGGCACATATATCTAACAATCTCCCACTTGTCCTAAAGCCAATTGGCTATAAATCTAAGTTCCATCTTCTCAAGGTGGGCTTCGATCTTCTGCTGGTCCCAACGGCTTTGTAAGTGGGTCTGCCACATTGTCTACGGAGTTGACTCTCTTGACCTCGACGTAATCCTTCTCGAGGTAATCATGGATGAGGTGGTATCACCGCTCGAATGTGCTTGGATTTCTGATGAGACCTCGACTCCTTAGCAAGGGCTATGGCGCCATTGTTGTCGCAGTACAGAGGAATGGCATCTGATGGCATCACTCTGATCTCTGTGGCAAACTTCTTGTACTAGAATGCTTCCTTTGCAGCTTCTGATGCGCAGCGATGTATTCTGCTTCCATGGTGGAATCTGCTATCACTATCTTGCTTGAAACTTTTTCCAACTGACAGCTCCACCATTGCACACAAACAGACTCCAGATGTCGACTTTCGATCATCTATATCGAACATAAAATTCCGAGTCTGTATACCCCTGGACTTGGAGTTCTCCATTACCAAAGACCAACAATCATATCCTTAGTTCTTCTCAAGTACTTAAGGATACATTTCACAGAAGTCCAGTGTTCTTCACCTGGATTTGACTGATATCTGCTTGTGACACTCACAGCATGGGCTATATCAGGTCGTGTACATAACATGGCATACATGAGGCTTCCTATTACTGAAGCATAAGGGATCTTGCTCATGCATTCTATTTCCTCAGGTGTGCTAGGACACCTCTTCTTGGAAAGATGAATGCTATATTTGAAGGATACCAAATCCCTCTTAGAGTTTTTCATGCTAAACATCTTTAGCACTTCTTCTATGTATATTTTCTGTGAAAGTCCTAGCATCCTATTCGATCTATCTCTATAGACCTTAATTCTCAGAATAAAGGATGCTTCTCCTAGGTTTTTCATGGATGAATTTTAGCATAGCTTCTGATGAAAAGGTATCCTGATAGTCAATGCCTTCATGTTGGCTATAACCTTTTGCCACTAATCTAGCTTTGAATGTCTTCACATTTTCATCTGCATCAATCTTTCTCTTGTAGATCTATTTACATCCAATAGGTACTATACTTTTTGGTGGATCTACCAAGGTCCAGACTTGGTTTGAGTGCATCGAGTCAATTTTTGACTTCATTGCCTCTAACCATTTCTCAGAGTCGATATTCGATATCGCCTCGTTATAGATTTTGGGATCATCACCATGAATCCCATTATCTACGAGAAATATTTTTTCTACTTTCTCTGAAATAGTACTTGATAGGAATGCAATGTTGTCATTAAGACACCATGCTTATCAGTTTAATTCGACTTCTTAAAATAATTAAAAATTCATAGATAGCAGTGAGTTGGGTCGAATCCACAGAAAAGATAGCGTTTTTAGATTTGAAATCTTTAATTTTATAAAAGAAAAAGAAAAAAAAAAGAGTTTTGGGATCAAAAGTGAAGTCAAAAAATAAAAAAATAAAAATTAAAAGGTGCAGAAATTTAAACTTGATACTAAGATCTACTAGTTAGATCTTAGCATCTAATTATAATAAAATAAAAGATAATAATTAAAATATAAAAATTAAATTATAATAAAAATAAAGAGCATGAAATTAAAGAGCATAAAAATAAATATTGCATTAAAAAGTTCATAATTTAAATACATAAAAGAAAATAAAACAAGCTGATCTCTGATCTTGGATCGGCATTGATGGAAAGATGATGTAGAAGCCTAGCTCTTCTTCTCGGCACCTATTATTTTAAAGTAGCCATTGACCCATAGCCTGGTTTCATCCTATACCAAAGCTTCATCTTGATCGGAGATGTTGATTTTTGGAGGCCTGAGATCCTTTTTATAGAGTTAGGAGGGCTGGAGAGTTTTCTTCTGGGCAATGTGGGACTAAGAAGCTCTTTGATCATCAAAATATGGAGAAATCTAAATAAAAATTAGATTAAAATGAGTTCTGGATGAATTCTGTTACTTTGAATGAAATCTGGCTATCAATAGAAATCCAACGGTCCAAAAATCATCAAAATTGAATGTGTATCAGCCTAAATCAAGTTGGATTGAATTCTAGCCGTCCGATCGCACGTTGATGGAGAAAATCTGGCCACTGATTGCGCATCGGGAGTCTTGATCACCATCGAGAGCATTTTGGACCATTGGATCTTCATCAGTTGGTTTTTTGGCCATCGAGTCGTGCCAGATCGCTAATAGAATTTGAATCAAACCCGTAAATAACCACCGCCATCTGATCTTAACCGCAATCAACCGTAGCCAACCGATCACATAATTATTGTTCCCATGGACTGCATGGACTGGCTGCACCGCACATCGCAATCAATCAGCACCTCCTATTGCTAAGTGAAAAGTCCAAAATATCCTATGAGCCACGATGGAATTTCTATGGACCCTTTAAGGGTCTAGGTCCACCACGTGTCGTGCTGTGATTCATCGATTTCTACTGAGCTGGCGGTCCACGTCTGGATCATGGGCCGATTGGTGGCTTCTATGGTTGAGTCGACTTTGACGGCTTGGCTTGGCTTGCAGAGCCGACTGAGCCATTTTCTTTTTTTATTTAATTTTTATTTATTTTATTTCTTTAAAAATTCATATCTTTTTCATTTTAGCTTCATTTTGCTTCAAACTTATTTTATTATGATAAAAAAAAGAGCTCTTTTTATTAATTATAAAATTTTATTTTTTTAATTTTTATTATTTTTAATTAATTTTTTAATTAATAAAAATATAAATTTCTTAAAAATTATATATAAATTGATCATAAATTTTAAAAATTAATATAAATTAATTAATAAATTAATATTTTTATTGATAAATTTATGATACTTATCACACCCTCCAACTTAAGCTTTGCTCATCCTCGAGTAAAGAAAGAATTTAATTTTAAATATCTTTTAACTTTAGAGTTTTAAATTTTACTTAAGCAGTTTTCAAAATGGCCATTGATATTCAGTAGAGCTTAAATAAGATATATCATTAGAGTATTAATACTTATCAATAAAAAAATTAAGTAAAGAATATTAAATTTTTCTAAACTTTTTCTAAATTATCCCACCTTTATTTCTGATTTGTCTACACTTTCATATAGACGAGTGTATTGCTTCTTCTATCCTTTATTTATTAATTTTTATTTTTACATTATCCATTTTTTAATGCGAATATCATTGCTTACTTAGGCAACGAGATCCGATTACTTGATGAAAAACTAATATATATATATATATATATATTTTTAACGTTGCATCATTATTGAGTGTTTTAATCTCTTAAGCTTTTTATTTTATCTATGTAGCGAGTCTTGGGCCAATGACTTTCAAATTAGTTGGCTTTAAGGCACTAGGTATAGAAAACCCCTCGGACTTACTAGCTCGAATCAAATAGGTTATGAGTTAAGATTAGCTTTACAATGAGCTTATTTATCCTTTCCATCTTTTGATGCGAAACTTAATGCATGCTTAGGCAAAGAGATCCGGTTACTCAGTAAGAAGTACTTGAAAACTATTTTATTAAAATAAAAATTTTATATAAAAAAATATATAGTTATCTACACAAGCCTATAAAAAGTACATTTTTTTTGATGTTAGTAGAAATAATTAAAAATATTCCAAGAAAAAACTTTTTATGTTCTAGACTTAACTCTTTATTGAATTTTCTTAATACTTGATTTCTCAATATCTCACAGATTCTCTGATCTATGTATCAATTTTTTTAAAAAAATACTTAATTTGATTTGATTCTTAAGCATAATCAGATATCTAAATACTAAATACTAATTTTATTAAAAACTTAAAATTTTAAAAATTTTTATTTTTCTCTCCCTCCAACTTAATCAACATTGTCCTCAATGGAGAAAAAAAAATAAAGGATGTAATAAAGAACAAGAAAAAATACACCTAACTCAGTATATTTTTGGTCCAGCATATGTCTTTGAAAATTTAAGCTCTTCCTTCAGCTTATTCAAATTATCCTAAAAAAATCAACTGAAAAGATAAGTTAAACTAAAGAAAACTAAATATTGGATTGCCTCCCAATAAATACTAAGTTTACCGTCTTCAGTCAGACACAATGCAATTTACTATCCTATGTCAAATACTGGATTGACAAATTCCAATGCTTTTGGATTACCAATCTTAGAAAGTTGATTTATAATCCCATTATTGATATACTCATTGTTAATTTTAGGGATATAATTTGTGATCCTATTCTCAGACCCATGTTTATTAAGAATTTCTCCTATTTGTTATTCTAAAATACTCATAAATTAAGTTTTTATTTTAGGAGTTAAGTTTGATTCAATGGGTGCTGGAATGATGACTAAAGATGATTTTAATTCTGGAGGTAAATTAATATGATCTTGTTTAAATAACTCCATTGACATTTCATTACATACCTCTTGATTAGGATTTAGGTCTGATGCAACAATTACAGGCAAGATTTTCTGTGAACCTAAATACTTAAGGAGGGATTTCAACTCTACTTTGGGTGCCTCTTCTTTTGATGACTCTGGTGATGGTTTAGTCATTTCTATGAATAGTTCAGTGGAGGCTCAACAGACTCAGCACTCAAGTCTTCTCTAGTGTCAGGTGTATTTAGCTTATTATCCACTTGTGTTTTTGATCTCAAGGAATGAATAGCATTAACTTGATTAACCTGGTTTCCTTGGGATGGTCTACCATTTTGATTTCTTGGGTTGGACTTAGGTTGGCTAGGTAGCCTATCTCATTCATGTTCACTTATGATACATGCCAGCTGACCAATTTTTAAGTAGGCTATGGCCTGAGAATTTGAATTCAGAATTAGACCTGTGGTTTGTATGAAATTGCTTAAGATGGCATTGGTGTCAGCATTAGAATTGGCTAGGATTTGCAGGCTTTTTTCTAAAGAACTAAGTTTCTTTTCATTAATATTAAAGCCTGATGGTGGCAAGGTATTTATCACAGGATTAGGCCTTGGGTTCTACTGATTGAAACTTGGACCGCCTACATTTGGATTTTGTGACCATGAAAAATTTTGATGATTCCTCTAATCTGGATTGTAAGTGGGTGCAAAGGGATTGTTCAACAGTCTCTGATATGTGGCATCATTCATTTGTACACATCCATTATCTAATTGGTTCATTGAAAGGAGACATTCCTCAAAGACATGGTCTGATGCATTGCACCCATTGCACATGGGTGCAAATACTTGATTCACACTGGCTAGTCTATGAAGTTCTAAAGCCTCTAGCCTACGTGTCAACGTTGCAATTTTGGCTTCTACAGCTAGAGAGGTTCGGTAAATTCCACCTCTTGAAGGTATGGATTTTTTTGGTTTCCTTGTTATTTCCCATTATAAACTTTTCTCGGCTAGATCTTCTAAAAATTGCCAAGCTTCATTTAGTTCTTTGTATATAAATTGTCCATAGCACATGGACTCTAGCATTGTTTGAAAATTTGACTCTAATCCTTCATAAATTATTTGGCATAGCCTCCAAGTTTCTATTCCATGGTGTGGGCATTGGGTCAAGAGGTTTTTGAATCGATCGAAGTATTTCCAAAATGATTCACTAGCTAGTTGATAGAATTGATTTATTTTATTTCTAATTCTAGCATTTTATGATGAGAAAAATATTTTTTAAAAAATATTCTCACAAAGCCCTCCCAGGTCATGATAGATTGATTTGGAAGACTATAAAGCCACTTTTTAGCATTATCCTTAAGGGCAAAATTAATTAATCTTAGTTTGATTTCGTCCTCTAACAATTATTGTAATTTCATGATTGCACAAACCTCTTCAAATTTTCTAATGAATATATATGCATCCTCTATTCCCGTAAATTTTGAAAGCATGTTAATGATTTAAGGTTTAATTTTAAAGTTATTTTCTATGGGTTGGGGCAACCTGATACAAAAGGGTTGGACGGAACCAACTGGATAACATAAATCCTTAAGGATTTGAGGCTGAGACTGATTTGCTAAATCCATTGAGGTTGTAGGATCTGAAATAGAAACTAAATCCATTTTGACTAGTCGACCTGAAATCCTTCTCCACACAGGTGTTGGAGAATTCATTATATTCTCAATGTCCTCAATCTTTTTTTTTATTATATATATATATTTTAAACTCTCTTTTTTTTTTTTAAGTTCTAAGTTAACTTACCCTTTTCATACCCTAGGACAACCATGCAACATAACTTCCCGTTATACTAGGGCAACCTTATGTCAGGGCAATAGAGATTGAAAATAGCTAAAGTAAAAATTTTTATTTTCAAATAAGTTTCAAATAAATTAGTCTTAAGCTAAGATCAGCCTAGACCCAGACAGCTCCTAACTATTCCAAGTTAGCCTTCGAGCACTCCAAGTGTAGCATCAGCCAATCAACTGGCCAGGTAAGTGTAAGGTCGGTGGGAGTCCCTCCGTTACTTGTCTTAGATACCAATTATGCTTGATCAGGTAAGCGAACGAAATTAATTAAGTAATCATCTTTCTTTGAGCCCAGTCATCCCTGAACCACTTTTCTAGATATCAGTCAAATTGACTAACCCTAATCTGATTCAACTCTTAGGATTTCTTGTCCTATTGAGCTCGAGCTCCTAGGGCTGATGTCTAATTGATTTTAAAATTAAAGGCTTAGGTCAATGCAGAATGCTGGTTGATTGTTTATGGGCCAAAGAAGGATGATCAAATTTCCATCTTATCTTGTTTAATTAGGTTGCGCCCTTAATTTGGTTTAATATGAATATACACAAAAAATTTTTAATCAAAGGATTTTATGCAATTTAAAATAGATGCATGCAACTAATTAAATTCTGAAAGACTTATGTTGCCTCCAGCAATCACCAAAAAAAATAAAAATAAAAATAAAACTAATATGATGCATGCTCTAAGCAGTTAGAATTTTTAATTTTATTATAAAATTTTTAATTAGATTTAAATAAATATTTTTTTAAAATTAATTTAAAAAAGAAAGAGAACTAGGGTTAGAATTGATCTCACCAAACAAAACTCCTAGTTCTTTTTATTCTTTAATTTTTTTTCTATAAAATAATAAAAATTAGCAAGTAATATTTATAAGAAAATAAAAATTTTATTTATAATTTATTTATAAAAAAATCAAAGAGATCAAAAATTTAATGTACGTGCCTTTTTCGATAATGGTGCCAAAAATTTGGTGCATTTGCCAGAATTATTTTTAATTTATTTAAAATAAATCAAAGAAATCAAAATTAAAAATTAAAAATAATCTCCGACAATGGTGCTAAAAACTTGGTGTATTTGTCAGAATTATTTTTAATTTATTTAAAATAAATTAAAAAATTAAAATAAAAAATTAAAAATAATCTTCGATAATGGTGCCAAAAATTTGATAGGAATGCGATGTTGTCGTTAAGACACCGTGTTTATCAGTTTAATCTGACTTCTTAAAATAATTAAAAATTCATAGATAGCAGTGAGTCAGGTCGAATCCACAGGAAAGATAGTATTTTTAGATTTGAAATGTTTGATTTTATAAAAGAAAAAAAGAAGTGTTTTGGGATCAAAAGTAAAGTCGAAAAATAAAAAAATAAAAATTAAAAGGTGCAGGAATTTAAACTTGATACTAAGATCTACTAGTTAGATCTTAGCATCTAATTATAATAAAATAAAAGATAATAATTAAAATATAAAAATTAAATTATAATAAAAATAAAGAGCATGAAATTAAAAAGTATAAAAATAAATATTACATTAAAAAGTTTGTAATTTAAAAATATAAAAGAAAATAAAATAAGCTGATCTCTGATCTTGGATCGGCATTGATGGAAAGATGATGTAGAAGCCTAGCTCTTCTTCTCGGTATCCATTGCTTTGAAGTAGCTATTGACCCATAGCCTAGCTTCACCCTATACCAAAGCTTCACCTTGATCGGAGATGTTGATTTTTGGAGGCCTAGGGTCCTTTTTATAGAGCTAGGAGGGCTAAAGAGTTTTCTTCTGGGCAATGTGGGACTAAGAAGCTCTTTGATCATCAAAATATGAAGAAATCTGAGTAAAAATTGGATTAAAAAAAGTTTTGGATGAATTCTGCTGCTCTGAATAAAATTCGGTCATCAACAGAAATCCAACGGTCCAAAAATCATCAAAATCGGATGTGTATCAACCCAAATTAGGTTAGATTAAATTTTGGCCATCCGATCGCACATTGATGGAGAAAATTTGGCCGTTCATCGCACGTTGGGAGTCTTGATTGCCATTGGGAGCATTCTGGATTGTTGGATCTTCATTAGTTGGTTTTCTGGCCATCGGATCATGCCAGATCGCTGATAGAATTTGAATCAAATCCGCAAATAACCATCATCGTCCGATCTTGACCGCAATCAATCGCAGCCATTCGATCGTGCAATTACTGTTCCCATGGACTGTGTGGACCGGCTACACCACACATTGCAACCAATCAATGCCTCCTGTTGTCGAGTGAAAAGTCCAAAATATCTTGTGAGCCGCGATGGATTTCTATGGACTCTTTAAGGGTCTAGATCTGCCACGTGTCATGCTGTGATTCACCGATTTCTATTGAGATGGCGGTCCACGCCTGGATCGTGGACCAGCTGGTGGCTTCTGTGGCTGAGTTAGCTTTGATGGCTTGGCTTGGCTTGTGAAGCCGACTAAGCTATTTTTTATTTAATTTTTATTTATTTTATTTCTTTAGAAATTCATATCTTCTTTGTTTTAGCTCCATTTTGCTTCAAACTTATTTCGTTATGATCAAAAAAATAAGCTCTTTCCATTGATTATAATTTTTTTTAATTATTATTTTTTTTAATTAATAAAAATATAAATTTTTTAAAAATTTTATATAAATTGATCATAAATTTTAAAAAATTAATATAAATTAATTAATAAATTAATATTTTTATTGATGAATTTATGGTACTTATCAATACCTAAGTATCTCTTAGAGGGATGAAAAATCTTTTTCGATCTATGAGGTGGAGGAGGTAGTGAATGGATTGGCTCAATCTGATTTGATTTCATTTGGTCCTTAGCTCGTTGCTCTTGTGAGACTTTCTCCTCGAGTTTGATCTACTTTTCAATGCTGCTATCTTGAATAAATTATTTTTCAAAAAAGATGGCATGTTAACTCATAATCACATTGTAATCTTCTGGAATGTAGATATAATATCCTAATGACTCTTTAGGGTATCCTATAAATCGAGCTCTAAAGGACCTAAAGTCTAACTTGTCCGCTTATTGTCTTTTGATATGAGCCGGACAATCCCAAATTTTGAGATAACTCAAACTTAGTTTCTTACCATGTCATATCTCATACGGTGTGGTAGGAATGGTTTTAGAAGGAACCTTATTCAATAAGTATGTTGCAGTTAACAAACAATATTCCCAAAGAAAATCAGGAAGATCTGTGAAGCTCATCATGGATCGGACCATATCTAATAGGGTCCGATTCCTTTGTTCTGAAACTTCATTGAGTTAAGGTATTTCAGGTAGAGTCCATTGAGAGGCTATTCTATTTTTCTTAAGATAATTTAAAAATTTTTGACTAAGGTATTCACCTCCTCGATCTGATCGAAGAACCTTAATGGATTTTTCTGTTTGCTTTTCTACTTCATGTTTGAATTCTTTGAACTTTTCAAAAGCTTCAGACTTGTGTCTCATAAGATACACATATCCATACCTAGATAAATCATCGATAAAGATTATGAAGTAGACAAAGTTGCCTCTAGCCGGCACATCAAATGGGCTACACACATCAGTATGTACTAAGGCAAGAAGATCCGTGGCCCTTTCCCTATGTCCTACAAAAGGGAGCTTAGTCATTTTGCCATGAAGACAAGATTCATAAATTGGATATGACTCGGAAGTCAATGGACTCAATAGCCCAATTTTTTTCAATTTGTTAATCCTATCTTCTGCTATATAACCTAGTCTTAGGTGCCATAGATACCTATCGTTTGGACTATCCCTAGGTCATTTCATGGTATTCATATTTTGCCCGATATTAAAACTAGATACATCAACATGTAATTGATAAAAATCGTTAATAATGAAACCACTTGTAATTTTATTTCTTTCATAAAGAATATTACAATAGTCCTTAAGAAAACTAATTACATAGCCTTCTAATGCAAGATAAGAAATAGAAATTAAATTTCTGCTTGCTGCAGGCACATAATAACGGTCTTTTAACACTAAGTCTAAACCAAATGGTAGTCGAAGAGGGTATGTTTCCATGGCCACGACAGCAACTCTTGCTCCATTTTTGATGCGTAGGATTATCTCACCATCCCTCAGCCTTTTGCTATCCTCAAGATCCTGCATCGAGTGCACAAGTGAGCACTAGAACCAAAGTCAAGCATCCAACTGGATGCAGAAGAAACCGTAAGGTTAGACTCAATAACGAGCAAACCTCCAGAAGGATCTGCCTCCTTCTTCTTTAGGATGGCTAGGTAAGTAGGGCAGTTTCGCTTTCAGTGGCCGTCATTATTGCAATGAAAATACTTTCCTTTGTTAGCGATCTTTTTCTTCAGCTCTGTCTTTTTCTTCTTTTCTTCTTCCACTTTCTACTTTTTCACAGACTTCTTCTTCTTTCCAAAAGATTTTCTCTTGAAAGAAGTCCATTCCATAGCAAGCATTGAGCTTTTAGAATCTTTCATGAAAAGCTCAGCGGTAACCAGCATATTCATAAGTTCGGCCAAGAAATTTTGAAGTTTATGCATATGGTAGTTCATGATGAACTGCCCATACGCATAGTCAAACATTGTAGAATTATATCATTCTGCAGATCCAAGTCTAACCTCACTTTGAGCTTCTCAAGCTCTTCCATATCCTTGATCATCATCAGACAATGATCTTGGACTGACTGCCCATCACGCATCTTAGCCTTGAAAAGTCATTTAGTGACTTGATACTTGGCTGCGCGACTCTGTTCACCAAACATCTCCTATAGGTGAGCCAACATTTGGCGAGCAGTCTCCGATATCTTCATGTTGGCGCTGAAGCTCATCAGACATCGAGCCCAACATGTAATATCTAGGCCTTGTTATCTTCGTCCATCCACTTATCCAGAGACGCTCTCTGCTTCAGTGGATGGACGAGCTGGTAAGGTGGGAGGGTCCTGATCCAATACATGAGTTAACTTCTCGAAACCCAAAATAATTTTAAAGTTCCTGGAGCCAATCCTTTATAATTTGGATCCGGTCAGTCTATGGGTGTCCAGGATTCGTGCTAATGGATTGGATGCAGACATTTTTCTATAGAGAGTCAAAGTTTCTAGTTAGATATTGTAATTAAGACTTAACCAATTTATTTAGAAATTTTATTTTTAAATAAATTAGCTCCCACTATTTTTTTGGATCCCTACACTCCCTCTGTAGAGATGCAAAAATCTCTACATGATTAATGATTTCTAGTGGGTGGTGCGGTCCCACCAACTGACTCATCACCTCACCTAACAGTTATTGGTGATGGGTTAGCCAATGAGTGAACAACTCTTGTTCAATGATTCTTCTAATCATGGTGCACCCAAACTTGGTCTCTAATTCATGAATCTCACCATGCTTGAAATATTGATCCACTCCTTAGTTAAGTCAGATCCCATCCATTTGCATAGATTGGATTTCCTAATTGAGTCTCTCACCGTATCCGGAATATTGAGCCCAATCCATCCTCCAGCCCATAGCATCCAATGCCTAATAGACATGGTTGCATCTTTCTGGTGCAACTGAGCCACTGTAATCCAGCTAAAAACAATCAACCCCGAGAAGGACCCGCACATCTACAATGGTGGAAGACCTTAGACTTAATCTTTTCTTAGGAAGATTTGATTTAGGTCTCATTAAACTAGACTTGACATAGTCATAACCATTATGACTAACCTAGTGGCATGGGTTAGCTTAGGATTATTGACCACCTCAGATCAAAACTAAGTCAACAAACATGATCCAGGTAAGTGAGACCGGTGGAAGGGATATGCCATTAACTCGATAAGAATGCATTCGAGTCGAGTAGCTTCTTAATTAAAAATCAATCGATCGTATCTGTCAAACTTACCTTAGACACCAAATTGTTGAGCCAGAACCAATCGGATTAGCCAACAATCCAGACTCTAACCACTGAGCCTAATTAGGTCTTAGCTTGATCGATCACTCATGTGACTCGATCTTAACCCAGACTTAATCCTATTAGGCTGGTCAATTTAAGCACTATTGATCCCATCTAACCAATTCTTGATTCGATTTGATCAACCGCTTAGACCTAATTGAGCTACCCAAGCCCAAACCCAATATTATGAATATGTCTTAGATATGAAATTCTCAATTTTAGACCTATTAGAGATAAATCCCGCTCCTACCGAAGTCCAGTTCGATGCTCAGCCTAATGCAATTGGTAGCCATGAGAGTCGAACTCCTCATCGATCGAGCTCCTGTCGAACTCCCCAGCGGCCGAGTCCTAGCCAAACTCCCCAACGGTCGTGTCTTTGTCGAACTCCTTCATCCGACCGAACTTTCTAGTGGCGAGCTTCAGTCAAACTTCTCAACGATCGACCTTCAGTCGGACTTCCATGAGAGCCAAACTCCCTCCACGCTCCTCCAGCCCCACGCCTAGAGAAGCCAAACTTTTGCCAAACTTTTTCTTCGGTTGAACTTCTTCTGGATCGCTCCTACAGATGGACATCCACGGGAGCCAAACTTCTTCCGAGCTTTCCCTTCGATCGAACTCTTACAAGAGCCAAACTCCTCTAGAATTGATATACGCCAAAGTCCACCAATCAATGTCTGCTTTCTCAAAGCCATGGCTATTAAATCTGGACGAACGATCACCATCAGTCTGCTGCAGACGATAGCGATTTGCTACTGGGTGGCGATGGCTGTCACCATCAATCTATTGTAGGTGGCGCTGCAGACGGTGCCTCCCTCCATGACTGACTCCGTCAGACCTCGAGCGGCCCGCTATCAGACAGCTATAGCTATCACCATCAACCCGCTACAAGCTCTACCTATAAAAAGAGACCCTCCAGATATGCTTTCTCTAAGCTCTAAGCTCTCCTCTCCTTCTCTAAACTCTGCCAAACATATTTCTGAGTACTCCATTTTTGTTGGCTAGAAGAGCTGACTTGAGTGTCGGAGGGTCCTACCGGAGCCACCACCATCGACTCTGAATGGATCTTTATTTTGCAGGTCACCGACGGTAACCTCATCCTCCTCCACTCCACCCGACGATAACTAGATTCTTCACCAATAGAATTGACATTAGAAGGAGGACCCCTCTACCCCTAAGGTTCTCCTGTTCTTAAAGGAATGCTCAGCGACGATCTCTCTCTTTCCTCTCAAAGAGATCTCCCTTCTTCCTCTCCAGAGTTCTTTTTCAAGAGAAAATACCTCCCAGGAGAGCTTTGACCTGACGATCGATGGCCTTCGCAGCCCGATCCCATCTAGATTCATCTGCTCCTGCTTCAGTTTCGGCAACTCAGGTTCTACTTGTATCTATGGTAGATGCGGAGTAGTTCAACCTACTGATGCAGCGGATTCAGGACCTCATCGAGATGGTACAGGCTATGCAGCAGCTTTCGACGATGACTCCATCAAAAAATCCACCATCGGGATATCGAAAATCAACCCCAAGAAAGAGTACTCGGGCTAAAGGACCCATCATCCCTAGAAAGGAGAAATAGAGAGTAGAGGATCCATGTTTGGATCATGGTTTTTCTCTGAAGGAGATCTTCCCCATTTGCAGTCAGAAGCCCCCCAAGATCTGCAACCAAGATGATGCCCTCGATCACAGACTGTGGAAGATGGGCCGATGGATTGAGGAGCTCAGCGACGTCACCCCGGCTCACCTTGATGGTGTCCGCACCGATCCTCCTTTCTCCTCCTGAGTGCAATCGAAGTCGAAATCTCCCTCGAGCTCATCATCAAGGAAACTTCGATAAGAGGATGCGAAAAAGTTCTCCTCCTAGAAGCTAGAATCATCAATGAGTGAGAAATAATAAGGAGATCGGATGCCTTTCAATATCATCTATGCTATCTCCAAAGGCTTGGTACTTCGGCGGGCTGTCATCTCCTAGCATCAAAGCCCAGAGAAGTTTGCTCCAAATTAAAAAGGCCAGCATGAGATAGAAGAGGTCATCCAGCCCAAAACTTATCGCCCAAAGAAACTCGGAGGAACAACACTCCTACGACCCTGAAACATAAAAAATTCGGGGATGCACTATCAGTAACTTTCTTTCAATAAAATTCTTACATTTTAATAATATTATTTCTTGGTGAAAAAACTACGTGATAATAGGGAAGAAGCAGTCAATAGTGATCGTGTTAGGAACAGAAGAAGAACCTCATCCTAACAGGAGCCAGTCAAAGTCCTTCAACCTCGACTGTAGGAGATAAGATCTCTTCCGAGCATCCAAGCCAGTCTCGATTGCAGGAGATAAGATCTTTTCCGAGCATTCACATAAACCTCAACTGTAGGAGATAAGACCTCCTCCGAGGGTCCAGGCCAGTCTCAACTGCAGGAGATAAGATCTTTTTCGAGCGTCCGGACTAGCCTTGACTGCAAAAGATAAGATCTCCTCCAAGGGTTCGGACCAGCCTCGGCTGTAGGAGATAAGATCTCTTTCGAGCATTCGCATCAACCTCGACTGCAGGAGATAAGATCTCCCCCGAGGATCCAGATCAACCTCGACTATAGGAGATAAGATCTCCCCTGAGGGTCCGGGCCAACCTCGACTGCAGAAGATAAGATCTCTTCCCGAGCGCCCGCATCAACCTCGGTTAGAGATAAGATCTCTTTCGAGCGACCGTATCAACCTCGACTGTAGAGATAAGATCTCCTCCAAGCGACCGGGCCAACCTCGACTGTAGGAGATAAGATCTCTTCCGAATCACCCATCATCAACCTCGACTGTAGGAGATAAGATCTCTCCCGAGGGTCCGAGCCAGCTTCGGTTGTAGGAGATAAGATCTCCTCCGAGTGTCCACATTAATCTCGACTGTAGGAGATAAGATCTTCCTCGAGGGTTTGGGCTAACCTTGGCTACAGAAGATAAGATCTTTTCCAAGCGCCCACATCAATCTTGGCTATAGAAGATAAGATCTTTCCCGAGCAACCGGACCAATCTCGACTATAGGAGATAAGATCTCCCCTAAGCGCCCTCATCAATTTTGACTGCAGGAGATAAGATCTCTCCTGAGTGATCGAGCCAACTTCGACTGCAGAAGATAAGATCTCCCCCAAGCACCCTCATCAACCTCGGCTGTAGGAGATAAGAACTCTCCCGAGGGTCCGGGCCAACCTCGATTACAGAAGATAAGATCTCTTTCGAGCATCTGCATCAACCTCGACTGTAGGAGATAAGATCTCTTTCGAGGGTTCGAGCTAGCCTCGACTGAGCTCTTCTCCCTCGAGCATCCGCATCAATGGGTCCGAGCCAATCTCGACTGTAGGAGATAAGATCTCTTTCGAGCGATCGAGACAACCTCGACTAGAGATAAGATCTCTTCTGAGCGTCCGCATCAACCTCGACTGCAGAAGATAAGATCTCCCTCGAGTGTCCGGATTAACCTCGACTGTAGGAGATAAAATCTCTCCTGAGGGTCTGGATCAGCCTCGACTGTAGGAGATAAAGATCTCCTCTGAGCGCCCTCATCAACCTTGACTGTAGGAGATAAGATCTCCCCCGAGGGTTCGGAATCAGTCTTGACTATTAGGAGATAAGATCTTTCCTGAGCGTCCGCATCAACCTCGACTGCAGGAGATAAGATCTCCTCCAAGGGTCTGGATCAGCCTCGGCTGTAGGAGATAAGATCTCCCCCGAGTGCCCTCATCAAACCTTGGCTGTAGAGATAAGATCTGCCTCGAGGGTCCAGGCCAGCCTCGGCTGCAAAAGATAAGATCTTTCCTGAGCGCCCGCATCAACCTCGACTGCAGGAGATAAGATCTCCTCCAAGCGCCTGCATCAATGGGTCCGGCCAACCTCAGCTGCAGGAGATAAGATCTCCTCCGAGGGTCTGGGCCAACCTTAACAGCAGGAGATAAAATCTCCCCCAAGTGCCTGCAACAATCTCGCCTGTAGGAGATAAGATCTCTCCAGAGGGTCCGAGCCAACCTCGGCTGCAGGAGATAAGATCTTCTCCGAGCGTCCGCATCAACCTCGGCTGTAGGAGATAAGATCTCTCCTGAGGATTTCGGACCAACCTCGACTGTAAGAGATAAGATCTCTCCGAGCGATCGTATCAACCTCGATCAGAGATAAGATCTCTTCCGAGTGATCGATATAATCTCGGTTAGAGATAAGATCTCTTCTGAGCGATCGTATCAACCTCGATCGGAGATAAGATCTCTTTCGAGCATCCACGTTAACCTCGGCTAGAGATAAGATCTCTCCCGAGCGATGAAGATAATCTCAGCTAGAGATAAGATCTCTTCCGAGCGATCGATACAACATCTACTAGAGATAAGATCTCTTCCGAGCGACCACATCAACCTTGGCCAGAGATAAGATCTCTTTCGAGCGTCTGCATCAACCTTGGCTAGAGATGAGATCTCTTCCGAGCATCCATGTCAACCTCGGCCAGAGATAAGATCTCTTCTGAGCGACCAAGGCAACCTCGGCTAGAGATAAAGATCTCTTTCGAGCGATTGATACAATCTCAGCCAAAGATAAGATCTCTCTCGAGTGATCGCGTCAACCTCAGTCAGAGATAAGATCTCTCCCGAGCGCCTATGTCAACCTCGGCCAGAGATAAGATCTTTCTCGAGTGACCGAGACAATCTCGGTAGAGATAAGATCTCTTTCGAGGCGCCTGCATCAATCTCGACTAGAGATAAAGATCTCTTTCGAGAGACTGCGTCAACCTCGATCAGAGATAAGATCTCTCCGAGCGACCGAGACAACCTTGGTCAGAGATAAAATCTCTCCCGAGCGCCAGCATCAATCTCGATTGTAGGACATAAGATCTTCTCCAAGGGTCCAGGCCAGCCTCAGCTGTAGGAGATAAATTCTCCCCTGAGCGTTCGCATCAACCTCGGCTACAGGAGATAAGATCTCCCCCGAGCGATCGGGCCAACCTCCACTGCAGAAGATAAGATCTTCCCCGAGTGCCCTCATCAACCTCGGCTATAGGAGATAAGATCTCCCCCGAGAGTCCAGGCCAACCTTGACTGCAGGAGATAAGACCTCCCCTGAGCGACTGGACCAACCTCGACTGCAGGAGATAAGATCTCTTCTAAGGGTCCGTGCCAACCTCGGCTGCAGGCGATAAGATCTTCCCCAAGCGTCCACATTAACCTCGACCGCAGAAGATAAAATCTTCCCCGAGGGTCCGGGCCAGCCTCGGCTAACTTCGACTGCAGGAGATAAGATCTCCAAGCGATTGGGCCAACCTCGACTACAGGAGATAAGATCTCCTCCGAGAACCTCAACTGCAGGAGATAAGATCTCCCTCGAGGGTCCAGACTAACCTCAACTGTAGGAGATAAGATCTCTTCGTAGCATCTGCATCAACCTCGACTGCAGGAGATAAGATCTCTCCTGAGGGTCTGGGGTAACCTTGGCTGCAGAAGATAAGATCTCCTCTGAGGAGCTCAACCTCCGACCTCGATCGCAGGAGATGAGATCTCCTTCAATCTCGATTGGAGAAGAGATCCCTCCGAGCATCAACTTTAACTTCAACCTCGGCTGGAGACGAGATCCCCCCGAGCCTCAACTTCAACTTCAACCTCGATTGGAGATGACATCTCCCCCGTGCTTCAACTTCAACTTTAACTTTGACTGAAGATGAGATCTCCCCCGAGCTTCAACCTGAACCAGTGCAAAGCCCTGAAGAGGACTTCGACAGTCGCCCTATCTTCACTTCCTTCCTTCGAGTTTCGAACTCGAAAGTAGGGGAGACTTCTGTTGGAGATAAATTTCGCTCCTGTTGAAGTCTAGTTCGATGCTCAGCCTAATACAATCGATAGCCACGAGAGCCAAACTCCCCAACGATCGAGTTCTAGCCAAACTCCCCAACGGCCACATCCTAGCCCAACTCCCCAGCGGTCGGGTCTTTGTCGAACTCCTTCATCCGACCAAACTTTCCAACGGCGAGCTCCAGTTGAACTTCTCAGTGACCGATCTTCAATCTGACTTCCACGAGAGCCAAACTCCCTCCATGCTCCTCCAGCCCCATGCTTAGAGAAGTCAGACTTTTGTCGAACTTCTCCTTTGGCCGAACTTCTTTTGGATCGCTCCTACAGATGGACTCCCATAGGAGCCAAATTTTTTTCGAGCTTCCCCTTCGATCGTACTCTTACAGGAACCAAACTCCTCTAGAATTGATTTACGTCGAAGTCCACCAATCAATGCCTGCTTTCTCATAGCCATGGCTATTAAATCTGGATGAACGGTTGCCATCAGTCCGCTACAGACGACAGCGACTCGCTATCGGATGGCGATGGCTGTCACCATCAATCTATTATAGACGGCACTACAGATGGTGCCTCCTTCCATGACTGACTCTGTCAGATCTTGAGCGACCTACTATCAGGCAGCTGCAGCTGTCACCATCAATCCGCTACAAGCTCCGTCTATAAAAAGATATCCTTCAGATATGCTTTCTCTAAGCTCTAAGCTCTCATCTCCTTCTCTAAACTCTGCCAAACTCATTCATGAGCACTCCATTTCTATTGGCCAGAAGAGCTGACTTAAGCATCGGAAGATCCTATCGGAGCCACCACCATCGACTCCAGATAGAGCTTTATTTTATAGGTCACCGACAGCAACCTCATCCTCCTCCACTCCAGCTCGATCCAGCAATAATCAGATTCTGCAGCAACAGAATTGGTGCTAGAAGGAGGGCCTCTCTACCCCTGAGGTTTTCCTATTCTTAAAGAAGTGCTCAGCGACAATATCTCTCTTTTTTCTCAAAAAGATCTTCCTTCTTCCTTTCTAGAGTTCTTTTTCAAGAGAAAATACCTCTCTGGAGAGCTTCGATCCGACGATCGACGGCCTTCGTGGCCCAATCCCATCCAGATCCATCTGCTTCTGCTTCAGTCCCGGCAACTCAGGTTTCATTTGTACCCATGGTAAATGCGGAGCAATTCAACCTACTGATGTAGCGGG
Organism: Cocos nucifera; assembly: GCA_006176705.1. Classification (NCBI taxonomy): domain Eukaryota; kingdom Viridiplantae; phylum Streptophyta; class Magnoliopsida; order Arecales; family Arecaceae; genus Cocos; species Cocos nucifera. Next base: position 291,858 of record QRFJ01000051.1, on the reverse strand, counting down.
TTTAGGGCCTCACCGAGATGGTGCAGGCCATGTAGCAGCCTCCGACGGTGACTCCACCAGAAAACCCACCATCGGAATATCGAGAATCGATTCTAAGGAAGAGTACTTAGGCTAACGGATCCATCACCCCTGAGAAGAAAAAATAGAGAGTAGAGGATCTGTGTTTGGATCATGGTTCTCCTCTAGAGGAGATCTTCTCCATTTGCAGTCGGAAGCCCCCCAAGATCAGCAACTAAGATGATGCCCTCGATCACAGACTATGGAAGATGGGTCGACGGATTGAGGAGCTTGGCCATGTCGCCCCGGCTCACCTTGACGGTGTCCGCATCGATCCTCCTTTCTCTCTTCGAGTGCAATCGAAGCCAAAATCTCCCTCGAGCTCATCATCAAGGTAGCTCTGATAAGAGGGCATGAAGAAGTCCTCCCCCTAAAAGCTAGAACCATCAATAAGTGAGGAACAACAAGGAGATCGGCCGCCTTCCGGCATCATCGATGCTATCTTCGGAGGTTTGGTACTTCGATGGTCTATCATCTTCCAGCATCAAAGTCCAGAGAAGCTTGCTCTAAATTGAGAAGGCTAGCATGAGATAAAGGAGGTCATTCGGCCCGGAACCTACCATCTGAAGGAACTCGGAGGAACAACGCTCCCACGACCTTGAAACATAAAAAATTCGGAGATGCATTGCCAGTAACTTTCTTTCAATAAAATTCGTAAGTTTCAATAATATTATTTTTTGATGCAAAAACTATGACAGAGAAGAAGCAGTCAATAGTGGTCGTGTTAGGAACAGAAGGAGAACCTCATCCTAACATGAGTCGATCAAAGTCCTTCAACCTCAATTGTAAGAGATAAGATCTCCTCCGAGTGTTCGGACCAGCCTCGACTGTAGGAGATAAGATCTCTCACGAGTGTCTGTATAAACCTCGGCTGTAGGAGATAAGATCTCTCCTGAGGGTCTGGGCCAGTCTTGGCTGCAGGAGATAAGATCTCTTCCGAGTGTCCGGGCTAGCCTCGGTTGTAGGAGATAAGAAGTAGTCAATAGTGGCCATGTTAGAAATAGAAGGAGAACCTCATCCTAACAAGAGTCGATCAAAGTCCTTCAACCTCGGCTGTAGGAGATAAGATCTCCCCCGAGGGTCTGGGCCAGCCTCAACTGTAGGAGATAAGATCTCCCTCGAGCACCCACATAAATCTTAGCTGTAGGAGATAAGATCTTCCTCTTGGGTCCAGGCCAGCCTTGATTGTAGGAGATAAGATCTCCCCCGAGTGCCCGCATCAACCTCGACTGCAGAAGATAAGATCTCTCCTTAGGGTCCAAGCCAACCCTCGGCTATAGGAGATAAGATCTCCCTCGAGAGTCCAGACCAACCTCGACTGTAGGAGATAAGATCTTCTCTGAGCGCCTGCATCAACCTCGGCTGTGGGAGATAAGATCTCTTCCGAGCATCTGCATTAACCTCGACTGCAGGAGATAAGATCTCCTCCAAGGGTCCGAGCCAACCTCGGCTGCAGGAGATAAGATCTTCCCTGAGTGACTAGGCCCACCTCGACTGTAGGAGATAACAATCTCCCCTGAGCGTCCACATCAACCTCGCCTGTAGGAGATAAGATCTCCTCTGAGGGTCCGGCAGCCTCGACTGTAGGAATAAGATCTCCCACGAGCATCCGCATCAACCTCGACTGCAGGAGATAAGATTTCTCCGAGGTCCGGGCCAGCCTCGACTGTAGGAGATAAAGAATCTCCTTCGAGCGCGCCGCATCAACCTCGACTGCAGAGATAAGATCTCCCCTAAACGATCGGCCAAATCTCGACTGTAGAAGATAAGATCTCCCCCAAGCACCCTCATCAACCTCGACTGCAGGAGATAAGATCTCCCTCGAGGATCCGAACCACCTCGGCTACAGGAGATAAGATCTTCCCCGAGTGACCGGGCCAACCTCGACTATAGGAGATAAGATCTCTCCCATGCACCCTATCAACCTCGACTGCAGGAGATAAGATCTTCCCAAAGGGTCTGGGCCAACCTCGGCTATAGGAGATAAGATCTCCTCCGAGTGCCCACATCAACCTCGGCTACAGGAGATAAAATCTCCTCCGAGGGTCTGGGCCAGCCTCGGCTGACTCTTCTTCTCCCGAGCGCCCATATCAACAGGTCCGAGCCAACCTCGACTGTAGGAGATAAGATCTCTCTCAAACAATCGAGACAACCTCAGCTAGAGATAAGATCTCTCCTGAGCACCCACATCAACATCGGCTGCAGGAGATAAGATCTCCCCCGAGCATCCGTATCAAATCTCGATTGTAGGAGATAAGATCTCCACTGAGGGTCTGAGCCAGTCTCGGTTGTAGGAGATAAGATATCCTCCGAGCATCCGCATCAACCTCGGCTGTAGGAGATAAGATCTCCTCTGAGGGTCCAGGCCAGCCTCGACTGTAGGAGATAAGATCTTCCCTGAGCGCCCCGCATCAATCTTGACTGCAAAAAATAAGATCTCCTCCGAGGGTCCGGACCAGCCTCGGCTGTAGGAGATAAGATCTTCTATGAGCATCCTCATCAAACCTCGACTACAGGAGATAAGATCTCCCCCAAGGGTTCAGGCCAGCCTCGGCTGTAGGAGATAAGATCTCCCCAGAGCGCCCGTATCAACCTCGATTGTAGGAGATAAGATCTCCTCCAAGCGCCCACATCAACCTCGACTGTAGGAGATAAGATATCCCCCAAGCACCCACATCAACAGGTCTGGGCCAACCTCGGCTGTAGGAGATAAGATCTCCTCAGAGCGCCTGCAACAACCTCAACTATAGAAGATAAGATCTCCCTCGAGGGTCCGGACTAACCTCAGTAGCAGGAGATAAGATCTCCTTCGAGTGTCCGCAATAACCTCAGTTGTAGGAGATAAGATCTCTCCCAAGGATCTGAGCCAACCTCGACTGTAGGAGATAAGATCTCCCCCGAGCGTCTGCATCAACCTTGGCTGCAGGAGATAGGATCTCTCCTGAGGGTCTGGGCCAACCTCGACTGCAAAAGATAAGATCTCTTCTGAGCGACCGTATCAATCTCGGCTAGAGATAAGATCTCTCTCGAGCGATCAATTGACAATCCTCGGCTAGAGATAAGATCTCTTCCGAGCGTCAACCTCGACCAGAGATAAGATCTTTTTCGAGCGCCCGCCTCAATCTCGACCAGAGATAAGAACTCTCTTGAGTGATCGAGATAACCTTGGCTAGAGATAGATCTCTCTCGAGTGACGGTGTGAACCTCGACGGAGGTAAGATCAGTGATCGATACAACCTCGCTAGAGATAAGATCTCTCCCGAGCGACCGTTGACAACCTCGGCTAGAGATAAGATCTCTCCCGAGCGACCGTCGGTTAGGAACAGGAGGAGAACCTCGTCCTAACACGAGCACCAACCTCGGCTAGAGATAAGATCTCTCTCCCGAGCGACCGAATCAACCTCGGCTAGAGATAAGATCTCTCCCGAGCGACCGGAACAACCTCGGTTAGGAACAGGAGGAGAACCTCGTCCTAACACGCGAGCATCAACCTCGGCTAGAGATAAGATCTCTTTCCGAGCGAACCGTTGACAACCTCGGCTAGAGATAAGATCTCTCCGAGCGACCGCAACAATCTCGGTTAGGAGATAAGATCTCCTTTGAGGGCAACCTCGGCTGCAGGAGATAAGATCTCCCCGAGCATCTGCAATCTCGACTGTAGGAGATAAGATCGAGCGATCGCCAATCTCGATTGTAAGAGATAAGATCTCCCCCGAGTGCCCTCATCAACCTCAATTGTAGGAGATAAGATCTCCCCCGAGGGTCCAGGCCAACCTCGACTGTAGAAGATAAGATCTCCCCGAGCGACCGGGCCAACCTCGGCTGCAGGAGATAAGATCTCCCTCGTGCGCCCTCATCAACCTTGACTGCAAGAGATAGGATCTCCCCCGAGGGTCCGAGCTCCTCGACTGCAGGAGATAAGATCTCCCCCGAGCGCGCACATCAACCTCGATTGTAAAAGATAAGATCTCTCCCGAGGGTCCGGGCCAGCCTCGACTGACCTTGGCTGTAGGAGATAAGATCTCTTTCGAGCGATCGGGCCAACCTTGGCTGTAGGAGATAAGATCTCCCCCAAGAACCTCGACTGCAGGAGATAAGATCTCCCCCTAGTGCCCACATCAATCTCGACTGTAGGAGATAAGATCTCCTCCAAGGGTCCGGGCCAACCTCGACTGCAGGAGATAAGATCTCCTCCGAGGAGCTCAACCTCCGACCTCGACCGCAGGAGATGAGATCTCCTTCAACCTCAACTGGAGAAGAGATCCCTCCGAGCCTCAACTTCAACTTTAACCTCGACTGGAGATGAGATCCTCCCAAGCCTCAACTTCAACTTCAACTTCAACTTTGGCTGAAGATGAGATCTCCCCCGAGCTTCAACCTGAATTGGTATAGAGCCCTAAAGAGGACTTCGACAGTCGCCCTTTCTGCTCTCCCTTTCTTCAAGTTTCGAACTTGAGAGTGGGGGAGACTTCTGTTAGGGATACCCCGCTCCTACCGAAGTCCAGTTTGATACTCAGCCTAATGCAACCGATAGCCACAAGAGCCAAACTCCTCAACGATCGAGCTCCTACCGAACTCTCCAGCGATCGAGTCCTAGCCGAACTCCCAAGTGATCGGGTCTTTGCCAAACTCCTTCATCCGATCGAACTTTCCAACGGCAAGCTTTAGTCGAACTTCTCAGCGATCGACCTTCAGTCGGACTCCCACGAGTGCCGAACTCCCTCCGCACTCCTCCAGCCTCATGCCTAGAGAAGTCAAACTTTTGCCGAACTTCTCATTTGGTCGAACTCCTTTCGAATCGCTCCTGCAGACGGACTCCCATAGGAGCCGAACTCCTTTCGAGCTTCTCCTTCGGCTGAACTCTTACAGGAGCCGAATTCCTTTGAAATTGATATACGTCGAAGTCCACCAATCAATGCCTGCTTTCTTAGAGCCACGACTATTAAATCTAGATGAACGATCACCATTAGTCCGCTGCTGACGATGGTGACCTGCTATTGGACGACGATGGCTATCACCATCAATCTGTTGCAAGTGGCACTACAGACGGTGCCGCCCTTCATGACTGACTCCATCAGACCTCGAGCGGTCTGCTATCAGATAGCTGCAGCTATCACCATCAACCTACTACAAGCTCTGTCTATAAAAAGAGACCCTCCAAATATACTTTCTCTAAGCTCTAAGCTCTCCTTTCCTTCTCTAAACTCTGCCGAACTCATTCATGAGCATTCCATTTTTGTTGGCCAAAAGAGCTGACTTGAGCATCGGAGGGTCCTGCCGGAGCCACCACCATCGACTCTGGATGGGGCTTTATTTTGCAGATCACCAGTGGTGACCTCATCCTCCACTCTAGCTTGATCCGATGATAATCAGGTTCTACACCAACAAGACCTAATTAATATTTCATAATCTTAATTCTTAATTAAGTTAAGGGTTCACAAACAAAATATGTAAATAAAATTCTAGGATTTCAGAATTTAGGATTTTGCAGAAAGTAAGTTCTTGATTTCTGATTAAGGATGAACGCGCAGCACCCCTACACATCATAAGAATATCCTATCGAATAGGAGAAGAGGGCATTTAAACCCTACTTTATTCTTATGACCGAACAGCCAAGAAGAATGCCTTAATCAAAAATATAAATCTATAAAACTAGTTAGATCTACATCATATATCTCATATATAAAATTTAATCTAACTTAATACATATTTTGTATACATCTCATGTATCATGCATGTATATTTTTTAGATCTAAATTATCTCATAATTATCTAAAAAATTAGATTTAAATTAATCACATCAAAATAAATTTCAATCTAGATAACTATGTAGAACTATTCTACAACTAGTCTAGACATACAATCATCATATCTCATATGATCTAAAAATTAAATAATTTTATTTTTTATTTTTTAGATCTTATTATAATATTTATAATTATTAAAAAAATAAAATATAAATAGATCTAAAATTATAATTTAATCAAAATAAATCATGATCATGTAAGACTACGTATAGAACTATTTTATTTTACAACTAGTCATACATATTATAGAACTTAGATCTATATTATTTAATTTTAATTTTTTTAATTTTAGATCTAATCATATCTCATGTGACATCTAAAATTATCTAATTTTAAATTAAAATAATTAAAAATTAGATTTAAATAAATTTTATTGAACTTGGCTCTGATACCAGTTGAAAAAAAAATTCTGATTTTTTGGATCAGGTTCGTTCAGATCTGAACGGATCAAGAGAGATATTTTAAAAATTTCTCTCAAGCATCCATATCCGATCTAAGATATTTTAGATCTAATTTTATAAATCTAATAAATAAAAATAAAATAAATTAAATCTAATTTAATTTATACCTTGATGTAGATAATCTGATTATTCTTTGATGATCCTATAATTGCCCGAGGTTCTGGATCTAGCCATACAAGTGCCTGACCTCTACCAGTATCCACTTGGACTGGATCTGGAGATCTTTTTTTTTTATCACTTCTCCAAAAATTAGATCTGAATCTAATTTAGAGGATCTTCAAAACTCCTTCTGAAAATCAGCAGTCGTCTCTACAGCAGTGCTGCCTTCTTCCTTTCTCGTCAGCCTTTTCTTACCTGGATCGCACCAAACTGAAGCCCAACTTTTTTTAAATGTGAGAGGAGAGAGAGGATCAGAAGATGGCATGGAGAAGGGAGAGGGGCAGCCTTGGGGTGTGGGCTAAGAGAAATTCTATCAAAGTTGAGCACAGATAGGGTTTATTTATAGACCCTACTGCGCCATGCAGTGCCACATCATCCCGGTCAATTACGTTGCTTCGTACAATCAGATCTAAATCTGATTAGTGAAATGACATCATCTGATCTAATCAGATGAGAGCCTCACTAATTCATCCTTAGATGGCGCCTAAGACTGGTCAAAGTCTATAGAAAAGGGTCACCTAAGTAGAATCCAAGAAGCAACCTACAGTCCCATCCATATGGGACTCCAGGCATCCCTATCCATAGGCACACATCATCCTAGATGTATGCCCCTTCTTTTTCAAATTCTAGTATGGGGATAAGCCCCTCTCCAATAAGTGCATGACACATGGGCATATATCTAAGGGTCAAAGGTCAATGTTTGACCAAAGTCAAAGGACAAGAATTAGCATGTGATGAAAAATGGTAGGTGTTATCTCAAACTTATCTCATAAATTAAGACAACCCTTTTTTGATCTAGACAAGCTTCAGTTAGACCAAGTAAAGGTACCTGAGTGAGCACAAACATATTTAGCTCAATCGAGACAACTTTTAATGATAATAAAAGAAGAATATTAGGTTCAATCATGTGCTAGCATAATTTTTTTAAACCTAATTAAATCTAATTTAAATCAATTGAACTGGGTTAGTCCAATTGATGATATCCAAATCCAAACCCTTATTTATATAATTTAGTTAGATTTAGTTCTGTATGGTAATAAAATATGTCATGATCTCTATCATCGACATCATCAAAACTTCTTTCGATGAATCAGAACTCTTCTGATTCAGACAACTAGAATGATCGATCATCTAAATCATTTTAATTGCTCCTAAAATCTATCAGTGACATCTAGCAGTATATGATGGCAATCTATCAAAACTGAAAGTGAACCTCTTGGTGTAGCTACTTGTATGATTAAGTTCTTCTATCTTGAGCCCCAATCAGATTAGGGTTAAGGTGAACTTATTAAATCCTAATTTCTATCATATGATTTAATCATTCGATTTAAGTTTGATGTAAAAACTTTAATAGAAATTCTTTCTATTATTTCACACTCTGCCATGGCCATGGGCTTATGGACTTAATTCTTATGATCATCATAGGGCTGCTCCTCTATCATAGGGCTTCAACACCGAGTATCAGCTTCTTGCTGCTTCTTTTAAGGTAGACAAGAAAGCTCGGCATAAGATGGTATCTGGTGCACCATGAAACAGCATCATTATCCGAAAGATCTTCAGGTGATCGACCGGATCAGAGGTTCTATCATAGCTTTCAAATTGGAGAAGCTTGAAGTTCTTCAGAATGGGCTCTTGCATAATTCGGAGAGAGAAAGGGGGATTGGTGCAAACGTCGTCATTGTGAGTCGAAGTGATGTGGTGGAGTTTTTCAATCCATCGGTCCATCTCTCGTAGTTTCTGATCGAGGACATCATCTCGATCATAGATCTTAAAAGACTTTCGACTGTAGATGAGAAAGATCTCTTCCAAAAAAAGATCATGATCCAAACAAGGATCCTCTGCTCTTTATTTCTCCTTCTCAAGGGCGACGGATATGCTAGCTCGAGTATGCCTCCTTGGGATCGATTCTTGATATCCCGATGGTGGGTTTCCTGATGGAATCGCCATCGGAGGTTACCGCATGATCTACACCATTTTGATGAGATCCTGAATCTGCTGCATCAGCAGGTTAAACTACTCCAGATCTACCATGGCCATCGGTGGAGGAGGAGGTTGAAATGCCAGCAATGGAGTAGGAATGGATGGATTTGGCTTAGATCTGACGTCAGAAGTGATAGATCTCCGAGTAATCACCTTTTTTGGAGGCATTTCTTGAGATTTAGGGAGAGGATGGAGATGAACCTTGAAGAAGAAGATCCATGGGATCGACTAAGTACTCCATTAAGAATAAGGTACCTCAAGAATAGAGAATTCTTCCTCTAGCGTCAATCCTGTTGGTGTAGAATCTAGTCGATGTCGGATCGAACTAGAGTTGAGAAAGAAGAGGTCACCATCGATGACCTATAAAATAAAATTTCATTCAAAGTTGATGGTGGTGGTTCCGATAGAACCCTTCGATGATCAAGTCAGCTCTTTTGGCCAATAGAAATGGAGTGCTCAGATAAGAATTCAGTAGAATTTTGGGAAGAAAAAGAGAGCTTAGAGAAAATGTATTTGGAGGATCCTTTTTTATAGATGAAGTCTGTAGTAGATCGATAGTGATAGCCCAAACTATCCGATAGTAGGCCGCTCAAGGCCATGTGGGGTTTATTATGGAGAGAGGCGCTATCTGTAGCAGATCGATAGTGATAGTTATAATCATCTGATAATGGGCCACTCGGGGCCATGTGGAGTTTGTTATGAAGAGAGGTATCTGTTGTCATGATGTGTCCATTCGTCGAGATTTAATAGTCGAAGTTCAGAAGAAGCAGACATTGGTTGGTGAAGAGCTTTGACATACATCAATTTTAGAGGAGTTCAGACTCCTAAAGAGAATATGGCTAGAGGGGATCATCCAGAAGGAATGCTAGTTGAAATCTGAAAGTAATCCATTGGAGGAATTTGGATGGAGTTTGACTGATGAAGAAGTCCAGAAGGAGTTCAACTGATGGAGAAGTCTGACTGAAGGAGAAGTCTGGAAGGAGTTCGATTGAAGAAGAAATCCGGATGGAGTCCGACTGATGGGGGGTTCGAAAGAAGTTCGACTATTGGAGGAGTTCGAAAGAAGTTCGGTTGTTGAAGAAATCAGACTGATGGAGAAGTTTGAAAGAAGTTCGACTATTGGAGGGGTCCGAAAGGAGTTCCACTGCTGGAGGAGTCCGACTTAAGGAGAAGATCGAAAGAAGTTCGACTGTTGGAGGAGTCTGACTGAAGAAGAAAGTCAAAAGAAGTTCGACTGCTGAAGGAGTCTGAAAGGAGTTCGACCGCTAGAAGAGTCCGAAAGGAATTCGACCGCTGGAGGACTTCAACTGTTGAAGGAGTTCGGAAGGACTTCAACTGCTGGAGGAAGAATTTTCAATCAAAGCTCTTTCATGATTACCAATTATATTAGGCTAAGCATCAGATTGGACTTCAATGGGAGTGGAGTTTATCTCCAACATTAGTCCCTCCACTCTCGAGTTCGAAATTTGAAGGAAGGGAGTACAAAAAAGATGACTATCGAAGTTCTTTTTCAGACTCTAGACCTATTGAGGTTGAATCGCGAGGGAGATCTTATCTTCTATTAAAGTTGAAGCTCATGGGAGATCTTATCCTCGATTGAGATTGAAGAAGATCTTATCTCCTATTAAGGTTGAAGCTCGGGGGAGATCTTATCTCCAGCCAAGGTTGAAGGAGATCTTATTTTCTAGTGAGGTTGAAGCTCGGGGGAGATCTTATCTCCAGCTGAGGTTGAAGAAGATCTTATCTGTTGAAGTTGGAGCTCAGAAAAGATCTTATCTTCAGTCGAGTTTGAAGGAGATCTTATCTCCTGTTGAAGTTGGAGCTTGGGGGAGATCTCATATCCAACTGAGGTTGAAAAAGATCTTATCTTCTGTTTAAGTTGAAGGTCGGAGAAGATCTTATATCCAATCGAGATTGAAGAAGATCTTATCTCCTGTCGAGGTTGAAACTCGAAAAAGATCTTATCTCTAGTCAAGGTTGAAGAAGATCTTATCTTCTATTGAAGTTGGAGCTCGAAAAAGATCTTATCTTCAGCCAAGGTTGAAGAAGATCTTATCTCCTATTGAGGTTGAAGGAGATCCTATTTTCTATTGAAGTTGGAGCTCGGGGGAGATCTTATCTCCAGCCGAGGTTGAAGGAGATCCTATCTTCTATTGAAGTTAAAGCTCGAGGAAGATCTTATCTCTAGCTGAGATTGTAGGAGATCTTATCTCCTATTGAAGTTAGAGCTTGAGAGAGATCTCATCTCCAATTAAGGTTGAAGAAGATCCTATCTTCTATTGAAGTTGGAGCTCGAAAGAGATCTCATCTTCAGTCAGGTTGAAGGAGATCCTATCTTCTATTGAAGTTGGAGTTCGAGGGAGTTCTTATCTTCAGCCGAGGTTGAAGGAGATCTTATCTCCTGTTGAGGTTGAAGGAGATCCTATCTTCTATTGAAGTTGGAGCTTGGAAGAGATCTCATCTCCAGCTGAGGTTGAAGAAGATCTTATCTTCTGTTGAGGTTGAAGCTCGGGGGAGATCTTATCTCCAACCGAGGTTGAAGAAGATCTTATTTTCTGTTGAAGTTAGAGCTCGGAGAAGATCTTATCTCCAGTCGAGTTTTGAAGGAGATCTTATCTCTTATTGAAGTTGGAGCTCGGGGGAGATCTCATCTCCAGTCGAGGTTGAAGAAGATCTTATCTCCTATTGAGGTTGAATCTTAGGAGAGATCTTATCTTCAGCCAAGGTTGAAGGAGATCTTATCTCCTATTGAAGTTGAAACTCGGAGGAGATCTTATCTCCAATCGAGGTTGAAAGAGATCCTATCTTCTGTTGAGGTTGAAGCTTGGAGGAGATCTTATCCAACCAAGATTGAAGAAGATCTTATCTCCTGTCGAAGTTGGAGCTCTGGAGAAATCTTATCTCCAGTCCAGATTGAAGGAGATCTTATCTTCTATTGAGGTTGAAGCTCGGGAGAGATCTCATCTCCAACTGACGTTGAAGTAGATCCTATCTTCTGTTAAAGTTGAAGCTCAGGGGAGATCTTATATCCGATCGAGATTGAAGGAGATCTTATCTCCAATTGAGGTTGAAGCTCGGGAGAGAGTTCCGATCTCGGGTTCAAAATTTAAAGGAAGATAGTAAAAAAGGCATCAGTCGAAGTTCGGTTCCGCGTTCCCGCGCTTGTTACTTATTGCGGATGCCGAGCTTATTATGGATGCCGGACCTATTGTGGACGTCGAACTAAGACCTCTTTTGCAAATCAAGATAAGATTCTGCTTTTCGCATTTGACGTAGTCAGATTGTTATGGAAAAACATGTATTAGGATTCTCCACAGAGCTTCTTTCTTCTCCACATCTTTGGCCTACGTGGTTTTGACTTTTGCTCATGTTAGGATGAGGTTCTTCTTCCGTTCCTAATAGACGGTAGAGGCACATTAGGATCATTATCTGGGCCTCTTCTCTTACCTCATCTAAAATGAATGAGGCCTTCGACTTTGCTTATGTAAGGATGAGGTTCTCCTCCTATTTCTAACAGGCTGTAGGGGCACATTAGGGTCATTGTCGGAGCCTCTCTTCTCACTTCATCTAAAATGAATGAGATCTTCAACTTTGCTCACACATTAGGACCATTATCGGAGCCTCTCTTCTCACCTCATCTAAAATGAACGAGGCCTTCAATTTTGCTCACGTCAGGATGAGGTTCTCCTCGTATTTCTAATGGGATGTAGGGGCATATTAAGGCCATTGTCAGGGCCTCTCTCTTATCTCGTCTAAAATGAACGAGGCCTTCGACTTTACTCATGTTAGGATGAGGTTCTTCTCCTATTCCTAACATGCTATAGGAGCACGTAAGGGCCGTTGTCAGAGCCTCTCCCCTCATCTTATCTAAAATGAATGAGTTTTTCAATTTTGCTCATGTTAGAACGAGATTCTCTTTCTGTTTCTAACGGACTGTAGGGGCACATAAGGACCGTTGTTAAGGCCTCTCCCCTTATCTCGTCTAAAAAGAACGAGGCCTTCGACTTGCTCATGTTAGGAAGAGGTTCTCCTCCTATCCCTATCATGGCAATAGGGGCATAAACGAGCCTCTCCCCTCCTCCTATCTTAAATAATCGGAGGTCTTCAACTTACTCATGTTAGGACGAGGTTCTCCTCCTATTCCTAACATGGCACTAAGGGCACAGATGGATCATTGAATGGGCCTCTCCCCTCCTTCTGTCTTAAATAACTGAAGGTCTTCAACTTGCTCATGTTATGACGAGTTTCTCCTTTTGTTTCTAACATAGCCACTTTTAATTGCTTCTTTTCTGTCATCACATAGTTTTTGCATCAGAAAATAATAATGTTGAAATGGAAGAGTTTTATTGAAGAAAAATTACTGACAGTACATTCTCAGATTTTCTAAATTTTAAGGTTGTGGGAGCGTTGTTCCTCTGAGCTCCTTCCGACGATAAGTTTTGGGCCGAACGACCTCTATTTCATATGGACCTTTCCAATTTGGGACAAGCTTTCCCTGGCTTTGAGACTGAGAGATGGTAGCTCACCGACATACTAAGTCCCCCAAAGATAGTGTTGATGATGCCGAAAGATGGCCGATCTTCTTATTGTTCCTTCCTCATTGGTAGTTTTGGCTGCGGTAGCATTCTTGGCTGATCTTCTCTTGCTTCAGGCCGACGTCTAAGGAATCGACCCAATCGATCTCTCCTGATGAGCTTCTCGATCTCATCTTGGAGCTGAATGCATTCTTTAGTATCGTGGCCATGGTCACGATGGTAGAGATAGTATTTGCTAGGATTGCGCTTGTCAGGATGAGTGCGCATCCTTTTAGGCCTCAGTAGTTGCTTCTTGATCTCCATCAATACTTGCAGTTTTTGAGCATCGAGGGAGGCGTAGTTGTGAAACCTTCTGGGGGGAGAACTTCTTCGTGTCCTTCTATCGAAGCTTCTTTGACGACGAGCTCGAAAAGAAGTTTGGGCTCGCTTGCGCTCGGAAGAAGTCCATGAGCACGGTCGAACTTCATTCGGCCCTCCATCAGTTGCGGGTTTATTAGACTCACCCGCCTGTCGCTCTCCTACAACCTCTTCATCCTTCAACTTGAAGGCTTCTTTCGCTCGGGCATATCCTTCAGCCCGAGCTAGTAGATCAGGAAAGTCCCTGGGATACTTCTTCTCCAGAGAGAATAATAAATCATTCTTCTGAAGGCCATCATTGAGTGCGGCCATTGTAATGGATTGGTCTAGGTTCCGAACTTTCAATGCAGTAGTATTAAACTGGGTGACATAAGCCTGGATAGATTTTTCTTTCTTCTGCTTGATATTCATCAAGAAAATCGAACCTTGATGGGGATGTCGACTGCTAACAAAATGAGCCACAAACTGATGGCTCATCTAGTCCAAGGAGAAGATCGTACCTAATTTCAATGCCGAGTACCAGCTTATTGCTGCTTCCTTTAAGGTAGATGAAAAAGTTCGGTATAAAATAATGTCTGGTACATCATGAAGCAGCATCATGGTTCGAAAGGCCTCCAGGTGATCGATCGGATTAGAAGTTTCGTCGTAGCTTTCAAATTGGGGAAGCTTGAAGTTCTTCAGAATGGGTTCTTGCATAATTCAGGGAGAGAAAGGGGGATCAGTGCAAATGTCATCATGGTGAGTCAGGGCGACGTGGCGGAGTTTCTCAATCCGTCGGTCCATCTCTCATAGTTTCTGATCGGAGAAGTCATCTTGATCGCAGATCTTAGAAGGCTTCTCACTGTAGATGGAAAATATCTCTTCTGAAGAAAGATCACGATCCGAATAAGGATCCTCTGCTCTCTATTTTTTCTTCTCAGGGGCGACAGGTATGCTAGCCTGAGTGCGCCTCCCTAGGATCGATTTTTGATATTTCGATGGTAGGTTTTCTAGCAAAATCGCCACCGCGCATGGCCTGCACCATTTTGGTGAGGCCTTGAATCTGCTGCATCAGCAAGTTAAACTTCTCCGGATCTACCGTGGCAGTCGATGGAGGAGGAGGTTGAAGCACCGACGATGGAGCAGGAACGGATGGATCTGACTCAGATCTGATGGCAGAAGCGGTAGATCTTCGGATAGTCACCTTTTTTGGAGGTATTTTTTGAGATTAAGAGAGAGGATGGAGATGAACCTTGAAGAAGAAGATTCACAGGATCGACTGAGCACTTCTTTAAGAACAAGGTACCTCAGGAACAGAGAGCCCTTCCTCTAGCGCAAATTCTGTTAGTGCAGAATCTGATCGACGTTGGATCGAGCTGGAGTTGAGGAAGAAGAGGTCGCCATTGGTGACCTACAAAACAAAGTTCCATTTGAAATTGATGGTGATGGCTCCGGTAGGACCCTCCGACGATCAAGTCAGCTCTTCTGACCAACAAAAATGGAGTACTCAGGCAAGAATTCAATAGAGTTTTGGGAAGGAGAAGAGAGCTTAGAGAAAACATATATGGAGGTTTCCTTTTTTTAGACGGAGCCTGTAGCAGATCGATAATGATAGCCATAACCGTCCGATAGTGGGTTGCTCGAGACCACGTGGGATTTATTATGGAGAGAAGTGTCGTCTGTAGTAGACTGACAGTGACAGCCATAACTATCCGATAATAGACCGCTCGGGGTCACGTAGAGTTTGTTACGAAGAGAGGTGTCCATTGTCGTGATGTGTAGATTTAATAGTCGAAGTTCAGAGGAAGCAGGTTGGTGAAGAGCTTTGACATACATCAATTTCAGAGGAGGTCGGACTTCTAAAGGAAATACGGCTAGAGGAGATCATCTGAGAGGAATGCTAGTTGAAATCTGAAAGTAATCCGTTGGAGGAATCCGGATGGAGTTCAATTGATGGAGAAGTTCAGAAGGAGTCCGACTGATGAAGAAGTCCGGCTGAAGGAGAAGTTTGGAAGGAGTTTGGTTGAAGAAGAAGTCCGGATGGAGTTTGACTGATGGAAGGTCCGGAAGGAGTTCGGCTGTTGGAGGAATCTGACTGATGGAGAAGTTCGAAAGGAGTTTGACTGCTGGAGGGGTTCGGAAGGAATTCGGCTACTGAAAGAGTCCGACTGAAGGAGAAGGTTGGAAAGAGTTCGGCTGTTGGAGGAGTCCGACTAAAGAAGAAGGTCGAAAGGAGTTCGACTGCTGGAGGAGTCCGACCGAAGGAGAAGGCTGGAAGGAGTTCGACTACTAGAGGAGTCCGACTGAAGGAGAAGGTCGGAAGGAGTTCGGCTACTGGAGGAGTCCAAGAGGGGTTCGACCACTGGAGGAGTTTGGCTGCTGAAGGATTCGACCGCTGGAGGAGTTTGGCTGCTGAAGGAGTTTGGGAGGAGTTCGACCGCTGGAGGAGTTCGGCTGCTAAAGAAGTTCGACCGTTAGAAGAAAAATTTTCGATCAAAGCTCTTCCATAATTATCAGTTACATTAGGCTAAGCATCAGATTGGACTTCGGTGGAAGCAGAGTTTATCCCCAATAAATATATTATATTTTAATATATATTTATATTTATAATATATATTATAATATATTATAATATATTATATTTTTATAGATAGATTTTAAAGAATAGAGGAGAGAGGAAGAAACTTAAATGTTAAGTAACTTTAGAAAAAAGTAAAGGATAAATTTGAAAATAAAAAGTACACAGCTAGTTTTTGATTTTGAACTCTTAGGTGAGAAAGCTTTCAATAAAAGTTAGCTTATGCATCATAAGCTGTCTTCATCAAATACTAAAGTAACTTAAATAAGCTAAAACTATTTCAAAAGCTATTCAAAAGCTACATGCCAAATACAGCTTATGAAGGTCAATCTATATTTGATTTGGCAAATTGCATTTTGACTCCAAAATTCATGATTTCGTATATGACTACCATTCTAATATATTGAGTTAAGATACATTGGACAGTATCAAACTTATCATACCATACCAATTTGATATATATATATATATATATATGATATATGGAGCATACGTTTGATATAGTTATAAAATGGCACCAATATGAAGTCCAAGAGCAAAGATGACGTATCTTGGTTGAGTCAATCATAATTCTTAAATTCCGATATTATAACCAATATCAGAGAAAAAAATAGCAACCAGGTCACGGAAAGAAAAGTGGAATTCTCTCATGTACACAGTTTTATCGGGGGAGACAACCCAATGAACCATATATGCTACGAAACTTGTATGTCAGAGTCTACGCACGCCACGCCCTCATACTTGCATGCTGGTGCATGGTCAAGCGTGCATGATATCCATGATCACGCACAAGACATGCTCATCTTTCATTGCTTATCTTCATACAAAGTTTTCGAACATGTTCGATAGTTGTCACATCAAATAGTGCATGGTGCACTCTTGCTCGCGCTTCATGGGAGTAGACAGGCAAAACAATGTATCCATCGTGACCCAAGGGAAATAGATCGCCTTGTTGACAAGTTCAACCATCCAAAATTTCCTGCACTTAATAGTTGCACCGATTGTCTGTAAACGTTATAACCTTAGCTCGCGTGGAAGGGTTGCACCCGATTTCTTTTTTTTTAATAAATATTTTTATTTATTATATATTATTATTTTTTATTATTTTATAAAATAATATTTATTTATTTATTTTATTCTCATATTTTTTTCGTGCCTATCAGTGTCGTTAAATCATGGCTCTCCTTTTCTCTCGATAAATACTGATCTCGATCACATTTCGTCTTCTCTCTTTTTCTCATATCTTCTCTGCATCCGCCAGTGCCATCCCACCATGGTTCTCCCTTTTTCTCGACAAATGTCGATTCCGATCGTACTCTATCTCCTCCTCCTCTCTTTTTTACATATCTTCTCTGCCTCTGGCACCACTACTATTCCTTCTTTCTCCTCCCTTGCCTCTTGCCCAGCCTCCTTCCTATCGTTGCCAACATCTCCTATCCCCCCATTCCCCCTTCACCAGATCCTCTTCACATACTCTTGCATTTTGAACTCCGCACATGCCGCTCCATGGACCATCATGGTGCAGACCTCATAATTACAGACCTTCTTGTAATCTCTTTTCACATTTTTTTATCTTTATCTTTTTCTTTTCTTTTCTTTTTCTTTTTTCTTTCTTTTTTTTTCTTCTGCTCACTTTATATTTTTATTTTCTTTATTTTTTTTTCTCTTTTTTTCTCTTCTTGAAATTCAGAGGAGCAGGAAGAATGGAAAGCAATATACTTCATCATTAGTATCTTATAAAATTTTTAAGGTCATTAAATGCAGAGATTTAACTGTCGAAATATATTATTTTTTAAAAAATAAAAATATTATTTTTAAAAAATAAATTATATATTATTATTTTTAAAATTAAAAAAATAATATATTATCTTTTAAAAATAATAATAAATCAATATTTTTAAAAATATTATTATTTATTTTATAATATTTTATTTTTAAAAAATAATATTTTTTTAAAAAAATATTATTTTCGTCTCCTATCCCTTTCCTACTTTTATTTTTAAAATATATTTTTTAATTTTTAAATATACTACTTTATTATTATTTAAAAATAAAATTTTAAATTAATAATAATAATAAAATAATATATATATATATATTTCTCTCTCTAAATATTTTATTTCTTTTTTCCTTTCCCCCATCCCTTCCCTTTCCTTCCTCCCGTCGCCTCCCTCCCCCCAGCCCTATCCTCACCCCCGCCCCTACCGCGTAAGGCTCAGGTCACGGCCGTCCGTGCCACCCCATCGTTGTTTGCAACGCATCCATCGTCCGCACGACCACCAAACCCCTTTCCCTCTCCTCCTTCGGCTCCAGCACCACCAATTCCTCTCTAGGAGTGGCAAAATATGACCCGACCCACCAATCTGACCCGTGTTCAACCCATCATAAACATGTTTGGATTTGACTTAAATGAATTCAGATCATAAACGGATCAACCTGTTTAACCCATTTATTAAACAGGTCGGCTTTGGGTTTAAATTTCTCAACATACCTAACTTGTTTAACCCATTTATAATTTTTATATAAAATTATTTGGGCTTGTGGACTTTTGATCCATTCCTATGATGATCCATGCAGACGGATGACATGGACCGTGAAGCATGCTCATTTTTCTCGAAATTCGTCCATCCACCGCAGGCACCTCTAATTTTGAACTGCCTGAGGCCCTTTAAGGAATGGGGGCGGCTCTTCGTTCTCATTGAGCGAAGTGGACTATAGAGAAAGAGCAAGAGAGAAAGAGAGAGAGAGAGAGAGAGAGAGAGAGGATAGAGCTGTAGAGGGGAGCGAGGTGGGGGCTTCGTCGAGGCCTGAGGGAGAGGCTGGGTAGTCATATGGAGCCGCGAGGGGCAGGCTTTGCCAGGGCCGAAGGGAGAGGGGAGATGGTCATGTGGAGCCACAAGGGCATAGGATGGCTCCACAAGGGGCAGGCTTTGCTAGGGCCGGAAGGGAGAGGGGAGATGGTCATGTGGAGCCACAAGGGCATAGGATGGCTCCACAAGGGGCAGGCTTTGCCAGGGCCGAAGGGAGAGGGGAGATGGTCACGTGGAGCCATAAGGGCATAGGATGGCTTTATCAGGGCCAGAGGGGAAGCGGCCAGGGGGGTGGCGTGGAGCCGTAGGGGCGCAGGGTGGCTTCGTTGGGGTTGGAGGGGAAGCGGCGGGAGGGGGGGGTCGCATGGAGTCGTGGAGGGCGTGCGGGCTTTGCCAAGATCGGAGGGGGAAACAGGGGGGTTGCATGGAGCTATGGGGGTCACATGGAGCCGTAGGGGGTGTGCGGGCTTCTCCAGACTGGAGGGGGAAGCGAGAGGTCAAATCTATGGACTGCGATGCCATGCAAGGGCAGAAGGGGGGTCGGATGGAGGGGCGAGCGTGCGGCGATACCGGTGAGGGTAGAGGGAAGGCTACGATCAGGCCGAGAGCATGGCAACTGACGAGCCACAGAGATCGAAGATAGAGATGAGGAGTTGATTTATATTTTTTTTAAATAGATCATAATTTACAAATATTTTTTTTTAATTGGATTATAAAATGGGTCGGGTTGGATAACCTATTTATTAAATGGGCCAGATTCAAATTTCAATATCTGACCTATTTAATAAAAATGTTAGTTACAAGTTTAGACTTTTTTACCTGACCCATATTTGATCCGACTCATTTATAACCCAACCAGACCCGATTGCCACCCCTAGCCCCCTCCCAGCTCCTCCCCTGACTCTGGCACCACCACTCCCCTCGCCTCCCCTCTCTTGCTCTTGGCGCTAGGGATAGCAAAATTGACCCAATCCGATGGGTATGTACCCTACCCAAACCCGATCAAATCCAAAAAATAGGGTTTGACCAAGTTTGAATTTGGATTTGGAGACAGCCCGAAAACTATAGCATGAGTATGAATAGGATATGAATAGTACTATTTTCTATCCGATCCCGACCCAGACCTATGGGTATAGGTAATACCCGAATACATACCCTATATATATATATATATATATATATATATATATATTCAATTTATAGTTAATGTAATAATTATATTAGTTTCATCAATTATTGAATTGTATTTGTATATTTTTTTTCTTCATTCTCATTATCTTTTAGTATCTCAAACTTCTTTTTCACTTAATATTTTTTATTATAAAATAAAATAATTAATATTTTTATATCTTAAAAATATTATAATTTTAAATTTTTTATATTTTTAAATAAATTTTAATAGAGATAGTCTTATTTTATTTAAAAATAATGTATTTTCATCTTTACTTAAAAATTATTTTGATTATTTATTTTTTTGGATATGGATGCATATGAGTTGGATATGAAAAAATGGATTATCCGTGGATATCCCCGAATCTATTGGGTATGGAGATAAATATCTCTTTTCTTATCCGATTGGATATCGAGTACAATTTGAATATAGAATATTAAATTTGAATTTAGATATGGATAGTATAATAACCTATCCAAATCCTACCCGTTGCCATCTCTATTCGGCTTCTTTCGCACCTCTCCCATCCCACACAACCGCCCCCACACCCTGTGCCACCCCGCCCACCATAAGGAGGGGGAGGCCTCCTCCCTCGTAAGGTCTCAAAACACGAGAAAGTCTAATTATTTTACTAAAAATTAAGATAATTTTTTTAAAAATATTTTTAAATTATTAGATAGAATGAAATATATATATATATTTTTTTCAGACACCATATATTTTGATATCAGCTACTAAGAAAAATATTTCGACAATGAGAACCAAAATAAAAACAGCGGATGCTCGGTCAAAATGTTTAGGTGATAAAAAGACGTGGGGTAAAGACTACCCATCGAACGGTCGATGATTGGTGACAGGGCAACGATCTGAACCGATGAGCCCACCGGCAAACGTTCCACGCGGTCGGGCCCCACCATATTAGAGTTTGGATCGCCCTTCCACCATCCTATTATCATCCTTCGCTTCTTTAGACTATTTCATCGAGAGGACTCTGGCTGAAAGTCCCCGGCGATTTCGCCATGAAGAAAAGCTAAAAATATTGTCCCATCACCATCACCATCTCAACGCGTAACCATAACGAGCCACCCCTTACACACGGTTCGTCTTCTGTCGTCTCCTCGTACATACTCTCTTCCAATCCCTTCTAAACATTGCTGAATGGATAGATGCTCCTCCGTTATGCTCCCTCTACCTGCAAAGAAGCTCTACCAAGAGCTGGTCCACCAATCCAACCCTCAAATTTTGTGATGGTGGAAAGGATGAGCGCCTAATTATCTGCAGGTCTTCGTCTCTCCAAAATTGAAACCCAGGTAACGAAGAGCGAGTGGGTTGTGAGTTCGGTCATCTCTCTCCATGACTCTCCGTTCATTTTTGATATCTTCTCTCGATCTCAGGGCGGTCCAGCATCCGCGAGGGATGCAAAAATAATCATCGGAAGCTCCGGTTTCATTCGTTCCTCAAGATGGATATACTAGGATTCAGTGCGAGGGATGAGTTCCTGAAGAGAGTGGTGGATGATCTATCACTGCTTATTACGGAGGCGGAAGATGTGACACTAGAGAAGGAGAGCTTTCGTAAATTCTCAAAATATGTAGATCATCTGAGGACTCTTCTCCAAGATCTCCGAGCCAAGAGGGTCCACGAAAAGCCCGAGTGGGAAACCACGCGTTCTGTGCTGCAGAAATTGCAAGCTGAAGTCAGGAAAGCCGGGGATATCATCAAGGCTCGCAATTCAGGGAGCCGGCTTCAGCTCCTGCTCAAGTGCAAGACCATGCTGTCCCAGATGAAGCAATCAGCCAACGAGATCGCCGGCGTCATTCAGCAGCTTTCCTTGGCCAAACTCGATTCGATGCTACAATTGAAATCCAAGGCTGACGAGATCGTTCACGGCATGTGGTCCGTCGAATTCAGATCGGCAGCAGCAACCGAGGCCATAGTCTCTGAGATCGAGGAATCCATTGCACAGAATGGCAGGAGCCAAGACCATACGATGAGGCTTTTACATCAGATTGCGGATGCTGTTGGTGCTACACCAAATGTCTCCCTTGTAAGAAGCGAAATTGCGCTGCTGAAGCAGGAGAAGGAAGAGATGGAAGCTCGAAAGCAGCACGCCGAAGCACTCCAGCTATCACAGCTGATACATCTGTTGTACAGCTCGGGGATGATCCTGAGCCCACCACCGGAGAGCCCCACCATAATGAGCCCACGGAACTACCTGATCAATTCCTTCACATGCCCCCTCAGCTGCGAGCTCATGGAAGACCCCGTCGCCATTGTTTGTGGGCATAGCTTCGAGAGGAACGCCATTCTCCAATACTTCCGAACCGGAAGGAGGGTGTGCCCGACCTGCAATAACGAGCTCTCTTCTCTGGATGTAACCCAGAACATCTCGCTGCGCGGTTCCATTCAAGAATGGAAGCAGAGAAATGCCAAGCTCAGGCTACAGAGTGCGGTATCCAGCTTAGACTCGGATGATCATGAAGTGCTGAATGAAGCACTCGAGATTCTACTTGCTGTAATGGAGAACACCAGCTACATAGCTGAAGTTTCACAACAAGGTATTGCGGCAAAGCTGGTGGATTTACTGAAAACCGGTGAAGTGAACACCAAGGCAGCTCTCAAGTGCATCTGCCACCTTGCCCATTATTCCGAAGAAAACAAGGTAACTGCTCCACTTCTACCAAGACTGTTTCTTTGATCCAAAATTTGTGGCTTATTAATTTCAGTTTAACAGAAAACAATTGCTGCAAAAGGAGTCATCCGTTGCATCGTGAAGCAGTTCTGCAGAGGCGAGACTGAACCAGAAGGCCTTGTTATCTTGTTGGAGCTCTCAGAGAATGAAGTGTTCGCAGAGATGATCGGCAAGACCAAGGACTCCATCCCCTCCTTGGTCTCTCTGCTCCAAAATTCCAATCCTGATATATCTAACAAGGCCCTGAATGTTCTAGGTAACCTATCCTGCAACATTAATTTTGTCATCAACATGGCGGAAGCTGGGTACTTCGAACCCTACCTTGCTTGCTTCCAAAAAGGTGATGCTAATAGCTTTTAAATGAGAAGCATCATGCATGCTTTCTTTACGGTAACACTAATACATTTTCTACTGCTTGGATTCAAGTCAGGCGATTCAGAGACGAGAGCTAACATGGCCAAAGAACTGACAAGGATGCATCTATGGGAAAGCACCGCAAGACACTTCGAAAATGAGCGGTTCATCAGTGCACTCACAAAGACATTGTACTCAAGCTCTCAGGACTACAAGTTGAAATGTCTCGGTTGCATCAAAAAGCTCTTGGCCTTCCCCAGATTGGTGAGAATGTTTCTTTCAGACAGGAACACGATCCCAGCATTGCACGGCCTAATACAGTCGACCATTTCCAACCAGCAGTTGAAGCAGGTAGCCGTGGAGATCCTCCTCTTGCTTGTGGGAGCCAGCGAGCCAAATGACTACCAGACGAATCCAAGCTTGGAAGAGCTTCACTCCCAGCACAACATAAATGTCTTCCTCCAACTTGCTTCCACTGCCAATACCCAGATCAAGGCTTCCTTCCTTCACCTGCTTCTGCTGATGGCTCAGAAATCAGGGAATGCTCGGCTTGAGATTCGATCTGACCAAAGTGTGATGGCCCATCTCTTCTCCATCCTTGAAGAAGATTCCCGAAGTGAGGTGAGGCTAGAAGTGCTGAAGCTGGCATGCTGCATTGCTGAAGGACATCCTGATGGAGTTCGACTCCCCCCATCTCCTCTAAAAGAGACTGTGATCGCTACTCTCCTGAACATCTTCACCAGTTCTACCAACACCGAGGAGAGATCTGCAGCTGCTGGAATCATAGGCCGGCTTCCATCTGATGACACCACCATCAATGAGATGCTCTGCAAGTCAGAAACCCTGAAAGCCATCCATGAGGTGGTCTGTGCCAATGACAGCAAGTACCAAGGGATGAGCAGGGAATCACCATCACCATTGGCTACTACATCCAATTGCCTATTGGAGAACACCCTAGCAGTCCTGCTACACTACACCGAGCCAAACAAGCCGGAACTCCAGAGGCAAGTATCCAAGCTCAATGTCAGTCCATGTCTCGTCCATGTCCTCTCCACAGGCAGTGCTCTCGCCAAGCAGCGGGCGGCCACAGCTCTATACCATCTGTCCCAATCAAGCCATCCAGACACTGCAACCACCAC
This sequence comes from Cocos nucifera, assembly GCA_006176705.1. Taxonomy (NCBI): domain Eukaryota; kingdom Viridiplantae; phylum Streptophyta; class Magnoliopsida; order Arecales; family Arecaceae; genus Cocos; species Cocos nucifera. The sequence goes on along the minus strand of QRFJ01000051.1, from coordinate 267,779 downwards.
TGCTATGGCGGACCAGGCACAAAGCTTCTTCCCATTATTACAGTTCAGAAGGCTCCTCCAGATCAAATCATGGTGTGGTTCCTCCACTCCAGCACTGCATCAGAGCCTCTGCGCCGTCCACGGCTCTGCTTGCCCATCTCGGCATGCATTATGCCTCGTCGAGGCTGGCGCGGTGGGGCCACTGGTGCAGACAGTGGTGAGCGAGCTGGCGTCCAGTGCCTCAGAAGCTGCACTGGTGGCACTTGATACCTTGCTCAAGGACGATGCTTATCTCCCATCCGCAGCAGCAGTCATAGTGGAGAACCAGGGCATGACAGCAATTCTAGAGGTGCTGGACAAAGGTTCCCTCTCCACCAAGGAGGTGGCTCTGGATCTCTTCTACAAGATCTTGAGGCATTCAAGAATCGCAAGAGAGCAATCTCTCCGGTCAAGAGGGTTTCTCATAAGCCTCCTCAGAGTAGGTCAACTGAAGAGAAAAGCAGCTTTGGTGCTCAGCCAGATGGATGCCATTCCGCAGCAGTCTTCATATTTCTAAAGCTCTCTCACCCAATCATTTCACATTTAGAGAAGACAAGCATTGTATCTACCGAAAGGATAGTTCATTTTTGTACACATGCTATGGAAGGAACACGAATAATTAGAATAGCTTTAAGCTGATAGCACAGATTCATAATTTTTTTTTTTTTTTAATTATTAATTGATTCAATGTTGCTAAACAAAATTCTAATTTTAAAGAAAATGGAGGGATATACATGGAGACATCAGCCTAGAAGAAACTTGAATACATCTGTCAATGATATTATGCCTTCCACAAATCTTGTTCTGCGATTAATTACAGCAAGCTACCATACCCCTGATAAGGGAGAAACACAAGTTACCTCGATAGAGTTTTCCTGATCTCATAAATGTTTGTGTGTATGCACATGTGCATTTCCATGATTCAACATAGAGTCTCAGGCAGGTACCTGGAACAGAAAGTAGCTCCAAAATCCCACGGAAAGAAGTTGAATGCAAACAAGAGTGGCATCATCTGCGGCCATTTGCCTGGTGTACCGGTTCCAGGGCCTGAAACCAGATACAGTGGAGTGACAACATCAGCTCAGGGAAAATAGCAAAAGAGTTACTTTATTACTAAAACTCTGCTTTAAGTATAGGAAAAATCCAGATTCCTGACTCCTTTTCATGATGCCATGTAGAAGATTTGGGTACATTGGTGGTGGGGTGCGCCGATGTTATAGCATTCATCGTGATTTTAAGACCGTTTCACCATGCATTGAAAAGATTCAGTATGATTGCAATATGTACTTGAAGTGTTACTCCTGATAATGAAAATAAGTTGTCGTCAAGTCTGTGTTATTAGCAATTGAGTACATGAGTGGTGACAGATAAAAAGATCTAATTCATTTTCATTAATGGACAGGTTGTAATTACATAGCTAATTTATTACGAAAACTAAACAATTCCTCTCAATATGATACCATCTTAGCACTAGAGAGGAGCTAGTCTAGGAATTCTCTGAAAGGTGCGATATCAATCTGAGGATGATTAATGACTAGCTACCAAAACGACATAAGAGGTAGATATGGATAAACCATACTTAATGTATAGACAAGCCAAAAGGTAGACCAACTTGCATCCTCTTATCAAGCTGAATGCCAGCATACAAATCATCTTTTGCTAAAGCCATGATCTCGCTGCATGAAAAAAAACCACATTTACTTCAACATAAATCATACAGAATTGAAAAAACCAGGATACATATTAATCACAGAATAATTTGCCATCTTAAGTCTCTGCCAGACATCTATGAATATTAGCTTGTTGAAAACTGAGCTTAAAATTTTGATAAACTCAAGGATAGAAGATCGATAAACACATTTCAAGCTCGAGCAAAGAAAACTGAGCCATCCTAACAGTCAGATAAGCCCAAAAGGATATAATTTTTAGGTCCACAGACCTATTAAATTCAATATAGGGTATAAATTCCTATGTAGTTAGTCACGTATCCACAGGGGAAGAAAGAAAGGGTCCAATTTGATATGATTCCAAAAAGAAACAACACATGGGAAAGATTTTGGAGAAGCACGGCATCAAATCAGAAGCTAAAGCTAGGTAACAAGTAGATTTTCTAGTGTTTATGTTGAATTCACTGCACATTTTCCACTTTCCAAATTACAGGCAGTTATACTTTTCTCCTTGCACAGTATTTTTTTTAATGTCACTGTAAGTTTGTAACACTTATATACAAGTTTGTTAGCTATCTTTACTTGTACCTGCATGATACACAAACACCGAAATGTGTGTCAATGCAAATAGCCACCTACTTATTTGCGCAGCCGACAACATGAGTGTCTGGGATTTGGAGAGCTAAAGTTCTCAAGAAAGACAAAAGCAGGTGCAGCACCTGGTGTTTTAGCAAGGTAACTTATCTAGACATACTTTATTGAATGAACCACCTCTATGTTACCATTGCTCAAAGATCATTCAAATTGATAGCTTGTATCTAATTTGTGTAATATTGTTCTACGAAAGTTTAAGAGCTATATCCCATAAAGGACTAAGAATATATATGAATGTAGATGCAGAAGGTTCCTGCAAGAGTACACATCGATTAATAGCCTGTATACCCAATCATAGGACAATTACTTCTTCATACATGATAAGGAATGCTTGTTTCACAGGCATTTTAACATCCATGATGGAGATCTGCAAACTTACAATATCATATAACCAACTATATGGAAGCACAAGCAAATTATTAGAAAGGTTATAAATCATACATTGCTGGACATGGGAATGATGTCACATATAGTTTGCCTTGATGATAGCCAGTACACCCAATCATGGGAAACCTCTATTACTTCATCTGAGGGTATAAATATGGGATCGGGGGGCATGTGGCTTGGCAGTGAGGCCTGGATGACACAAAAGAAATTACATAACATTTGCAGGCACTAACAAAGTACAAGGATAATTCAATGCATTGGAGTTATTTGACAACTGCCAAAAAACAGGATAAAATATGTGGATAAGATAGGCAAAAAATGGGAACATACTGTGTAAAAAGAAATGCCATCGACTATTTCCGTCTTCTACAGATATCACATTGTTCATTGCCCATGCTCATCAGTAAGATATGGTTGCCATTCATCAATTGCCATATACCATCAACAAGAAAATGGTACTGACATCCACCATAAGACCATATTTTCTATTGATAATTACAGAAACATGTGCAAATAGATAATTATGCATAACTAGACTATAAAAATAAGCCAAACAGCAATAATTTACATAAACCACTAACAGTTGTTAGCTCAACTGGGTGGCACCTAATTCCCCATAGGAGAGGCTCTGGGTTCAATCCAAGGTGGTGACAAATAACCACAATATGCATATAAAAAAAGAAATTAAAAAATATATATTTTCCAACACAAACGACAATTGTTCAGTTAGGAAGAGATTCACTAAATCAGTTAGAAAGGGATTCACCTAACTCATTCCACTCATTAATAAAGTCACATAACATACCAAAATATCTTAAGTTTTCCTCTGATTCTACAGCTGCTACCTACTCACTATAAGACAGTAAAATATGTTTCACCAATAGTTTAATGAAGGAGAATTTTGAGCTAGGACCCACTAAAATTAAAATGCAAGGTTTTCGATGGGATCAGTTTTTCTTTTCAGTGGCAGTATCCTGTCAATGCCAATCATGAATATAATTTTCTAAACATCCACACAGACAATGTCAAGAGCAGAAAAACAGGAACATTTACTCTGCCATAAGTCCATAATTTCTATTATTTAAAGAATACATACGTTATTTATAAGGAATAACATGGTTTTCCAAAAAATATTATGCTCCCAAATTTGTTGCTAGTGAGAGGAACCCAGCCATAACATAATCTGAGACAAAGTTGTATACTTCTATCCTACTTATAGATTTGTAGTTATTGGTAGATTAACTCAGTCTAAGGATGTTATGGTCTAAAGTAATGGAAGTAGGCCTTTTAGGTGACCAGAATGTATCTTCTCATTTGGCTGTTTAACTCAACAGAATGTGCAGATAATTATTTATGTCATGGACAGTGCTTCATGTCTCAAAGAGAGTTTAAAGGAGCATTAGGGTCCTTAGAATATTATGAAGTTAAAAGACATGGGCAAACTTGATTATCCTCCCACATTATATTCATCTTTCCTAGGCCTATCTTCTAACCAATGCACTTGAAAGCTTTGATGGTTCTACAAGGTTTTGTCACTTAACCAGCTTGTGGCTAGTGGCAAAGGCCTTACAGATGACTAAAAGAAGCCAGGTAGGTTCAGCTTCCTAGAGGTCATTACATTTGTTCCCACAACTTGATGGCATCATCCTTGTGCCTGCCCTCTTATACATGAAGCTCTGCATGACTTAGTTGACATGTTATAGAACAGTTTTGGTTTCCACTAATTTTCAATCAGTGGTTGATTTCTTTAAATTTTTCTAACAAAAATATTGTAGGCTTTAGTTGTTTGATCTTTTAGCAATCAGATACACACAATTGAGAAGAAATGTAGAAGAGGATAATGGTGTTCCTGAGATGCATGAGATGGTGCATTCATGCTTTATAGGAGGATAGGAACTGTCTGAGTGTCAGTTTTGATTAGTCATATGGAAACCGAGAATCATGTAGGCATGACACTGACGGTGAATTTCCAACATCTGTTAGCTCTGCTGGTTGGCATCCCTCTCCTAAGGGCTTGCACTTGGGAGAGGCCCATGGTTCAAACCTCGGTGGTGGCACAAATACCACTCTATTACTCAAAAAGAAATTGGCTGTGAATTCAAGACCTCTGCATCAAAGTGATATTGACAGTATCAGGTACCTTCAAGCAAACCTACAGCTAGACATCAACACCTCTCCAGATCAAAACTTCGTTCTTATCATGTCCAGCCATCAAGAAATGCTGTCCCTGTGCCGTAAGTTATCTTTTCCACTTTTTTTTTTTCATTCAAAAATTACAAAGTGTCTAAGTCTTAGAAAAGCTTTCAGCTTTTTTTCTAGAGATCATCATATGCTAGCAAGTTAGCAATTCCATGTTAGTCTTTTTCCCTCAAAGTTATTCTTCCCTTTCCAAACTACGATACCCAAAAATCAAGCAATACCATGTCCCCAATTTTCAAAAACAAGAAGATATCGGCCCTGAACTTGCACTATTAATTCTACCTTTCTTGTCATCAATAGCATGCAGAACCTAAGGGGGATCCTTTCATCTATCATTCACTAATATCTGTAAATCTCAGAACTCAACCATATCCGATCATGTCCAGCTATCACCTGATGCCATGCATGATCGAATTGATTCAGATAAGTAATTGTCAAGGTAACAAAGTTTTCATCCCCTGAGCTTACAATATTGATTAACCTTTTCTTTTTTTAGAATATCATAAACAAAAAGAATACAGAAGCCAGCTTCTCTCCCTCCTATCATTCACCCATTTCCTTAAAATCTCCCTTAAAGCTTATGTCATCCTCTCCGTATGATCATGCTCAAATATCAAAGATGATACACATGATCATATAAATTCTGATTATTGTCATCCCGTATCCCTGATTTTCAAAATAACAAATTTTCCAGGCCCTTGGCCTACATGAGCAATCTTTCTTTTATTTGTTCAGCAGATCGTCCACACCAACCACAGTCTAGCTACGTGATTCTGCCATGCAAGTCTCTCCCCCCTCAGAACTCACATGAATATGAGAATCAGCAGTGAATTCTCTTAGTTATCATTACCCAGATTCCATACAAACTGAATCTTTCCAAAAACTCCATACCACTCAACAAAAGAAAAAAAAAATACTGAAGTGGCAAAGACCATCTAAAAATTGCTAGAAGAACTTGAAGATTTCATATCTATACCTAGTAAACACCCGGCCGAAGATCCAAAAACGCCTGAAACTTTGCAAGCGATCCATGCATAAGTATCATTGGATGAGGATCGGTCCATCTACAAAAGTTATCATCAAAATTTCACTTTTTTAGAAACTACAATGCCATTCAAGAAAAATCATCAAACAAAAACAAGAAAAGAAAACAAATGGAGGGAAAAAGAAAAACGAGAAGAAATAAAAGGGGAAACATGGAAAGAACCGCAAATGAAGACATGGTGCCCTGCATAAGGCCACAGAAAACCTCGTCACACCATCCCCGCCGCTTCACCGGCCGCCAGATTCGACCTCCAAGCTTCAACTAATCAGCGCAACGACCACCATCACCCTTCCCTCTCCAACCAACGGGAAAGAAGGAAGCGGAAAAACCGTAAACTAGTTGACTATTTATTTAAACTACGTCCTTAAACCCTAATTACAAGGGTGCACCGATCGAGCCGAGCAAAACAGGATTACATACTCGAAGAAAACAAATCTCTTATTCAGGAGAAATTGGTCCATTTGGGACGTACGGAAGTCTCCGCTGCGGAAGAGAGATCGGTTAGAGGGAACGACAGTAAAATAAAAGAATAAAGTAAAAAATAAATTTTTTTAAAATATATATATATATATATATATATTTAAATTTCGATCGTATCAAATTTTTATAATAGAGATCTTATATCAATTATCTAATTTTTTGAATGTTATCTACTAATTTAAAATTATTTATATAAAAAAAATTTATATAATTTAAAAATTTTTAATTTATGTATCAAATATTCAAAAATTAGATAGTTTAAATAAAATTAAATTAGATATATTTTTTGATGATTTGATGCATAGAATAGGAGTCTTCAAATCATATGAATTTTTGATATACAAATAGTTTTTGTTGAGAATAAATCACGCTTCCGCCGAAGTCCAACCTGATGCTTAGCCTAATGCAACTGATAATCATGGAAGAGTTTCGATCGAAAATTCTCCTCCAATGGCCGAGCTCCAGTCGAACTCCTCCAGCGGTCGAATCCTAGTCGAACTTCTTAAGCGGCCGAGCCCTAGCCGAACTTTTTCTACAACCAAACTCCTTCAGTCGGATTTCCATAAGAGCCGAACTCCTTTCGGACTTCTCCATCAGTCAGGCCCCTTTAAGAGCCGAACTCCTTCCGAACTACTCCTACAGTCGGACTCCTTCAGGAGCCGAACTCCTTCCGAATTTCTCCTTCAGTCCGACTCCTTCAGGAGCCGACCTCCTTCCAGACTTTTTCTTCAGTCCAGTTCCTCCAGGAGTCGAACTCCTTCCGAATTTTATCTTCAGTCAGATTTCTCCAAGAGCCAAACTCCTTTCGAACTTGCTCTTCAATTGGATTTCTACAAAAGCGAAACTTCTTCCGGACTTCTCCTGTAGTCGGACTCCTCGAGGAGCCGAACTCCTTCTGGACTTTCCTTCAGTCGGACTCCTCCAGGAGTCGACCTCCTTCTAGACTTCTCCTTCAGTTCAGTTCCTCTAGGAGCCGAACACCTTTTGGATTCCTCCTTTAGTCGGATTCCTCCAGGAGCTGAACTCCTTTCGGACTTCTCCTTCAGTCTAGTTCCTCCATGAGTCGAACTCCTTCCAGATTTTTTCTTCAGTCGGATTCCTCCAGGAGCCGAACTCCTTACAGACTTCTCCTTTAGTCGAATTTCTACGGAAGCCAACCTCCTTTCGGACTTCTCCTTCAGTCGAACTCCGAACGCATGCTTCCACTAAACGGCATGACTGTCATTATCAGTCTAGCAACACCTCTCTCTCCGTAACAAGTCCCATGCAGCTCACAACCAGACGGTACGACTGTCACTATCAGTCTGACGACATCTCTCTCTCCATAATAAACCCCATGCGGCCCACTATCAGACGGTATGACTGTCACCATCAATCTGCTATAGGCTCCGTCTATAAAAAGGGACCCTCCAGATATGTTTTTGCTAAGCTCTCTTCTCCTTCCCAAAACTTTGCTGAACTCTTTCTTGAGTACTCTATTTTTGTTGGCCAGAAGAGTTGACTTGATCGTCGAAGGATCCTGCCGGAGCCACCACCATCGACTTCGGACGAAACTTTATTTTGCAGGTCACTGACGGCGACCTCTTCTTCCTCAACTCCAGCTTCGATCCGGTGTCAATCAGATTCTGCACCAACAGAATTGGCGCTAAAGGAAGGACCTCTATCCCTAAGGTACCCTTGTTCTTAAAGGAGTGCTCAGTCGACCCTGCCGACCTTCTTCTTCAAGGTTCATCTCCATCCTCTCCCTCAATCCCAAGAAATGCCTCAAAAGAAGGTAACTATCCGAAGATCTACCGCTTCTATCATCAGATCTGAGCTAGATCCATTCATTCCTGCTCCATCGTCGGCACTTCAATCTCCACCTCCACCAGCGGCTATGGTAGATCCGGAATAATTTAACCTATTGATGCAGCGGGTTCAGGGTCTCACCGAGATGGTGCAGGCCATACGGCAGTCCCCGGCAGCGACTCCGTCAGGAAATCCACCATCAGGATGTCGGAAACTGGTCCCAAGAAAGAGCACTTGGGCTAACATACCCATCGCCCCTGGGAAGGAGAAACAGAGAGCAGAGGATCCGTGTTCGGATCATGATTCTCCTCTGGAGGAGACCTTCCTCATCTACAGCTGGAAGCCATCCAAGATTTGCGATCAAGATAACATCCTCGATCACAAACTGCGAGAGATGGATCGACAGATTGAGAAACTCCACCACATCGCTCCGGCTCACTATGACAACATCTGCATCGATCCCCCTTTCTCTCTCCGAATTATGCAAGAGCCCATTCCGCCAAACTTTAAGCTACCTCAATTTGAAAGCTACGATGGAACCTCTGATCCAGTCGATCATCTAGAGGCCTTTCAGACCATGATGCTGCTCCATGGTGCACCAGATGCCATCTTATGTCGAGCTTTCCTATCTACCTTGAAGGGAGCAACAAAAAATTGGTACTCGATGTTGAGGCCAGGTACAATCTTCTCCTTTGATCGGATGAGCTATTAATTTGCGGCATACTTTGTCAGCAATTGACGTCCACATCGAGGTTCGAATTTTCTAATGAATGTCAAGCAGAAGAAAGGAGAATCCATTCATGCTTATGTCACCCGATTTAATACTACTGCATTAGAGGTCCGGAACTTGGATCAGTCTGTTACAATGGCCGCACTTAAGGACGGCCTTCAGAAGAACGACTTGCTATTCTTTCTGGAGAAGACGTACCTTAGAAGCTTTGCTGATCTACTAGCTCAGGCTGAGGGATATGCCCGCACGGAAGAAGCTTTCAAGTTGAAGGATGAAGAAGCCGCAGGAGAGTGGCAGGTGGGCCAGTCTAATAGATCCGTCGCTGATTTAGGGTCGGATGAAGTTCGGCCACGCTCACGAACTCCCCCCAAGCGCAAGCGAGCCCGAACTCCTTCTCGAGCTTGTCGTCAAAAAAACTCTGACAGAAGAGCGCAAAGAAGTTCTTCTCCCAAAAGGTTTCACAACTACGCCCCCTTCGATGCTCTAAAAATGCAAGTATTGATGGAGATCGAAGAGCAACTACCAAGGCCAAAAAGGATGCGCTCTCACCCAACTCCAAGACGAGATTGAGGAGCTCATCAGGAGAGACCGGCTGGATCGATTCCTCAGACGTCGGTCTGAAGCAAGAAAAGGTCGGCCAAGGGCATTATTGCAGTTAAAACCACCAATGAGGAAGGAACAACAAGAAGATCGGCCACCTCTCGGTATCATCAACACTATCTCTGGAGGACTTAGCACTTTGGCGAACCACCATCTCTCAGTCTCAAAGCCAGAAAATGCTTGCTCCGAATTGGGAAGGCCAATATGAATAGAGGAGATCATCTGGCCCGAAACTTATCGCCTGAAGGAGCTTGGAGGAACAATGCTCCCACGATCTTGAAACTCAGAGAATCTAAGAATGTACTGCCGATAATTTTTCTTCAATAAAACTCCTCTATTTCAACATTATTGTTTCTCGATGCAAAAACTATGTGACGATAGAGAAGAAGCAATCAAATAATGGCCATGTTAGGAACAAAAGGAGAACCTCGTCCTAACGTGAGTAAAGTCGAAGGCCTCATTCATATTAGACGAGATGGGGGAGAGGCCCTGACAACGGCCCTTATGTGCCCCCACAGCCCGTTAGAAATAGGAGGAGAATCTCGTCCTAACGTGAGCAAAGTCGAAGGCCTCGTTCATTTTAGACGAGATGGGGGAGAGGCCCTGACAACGGTCCATATGTGCCCCTATAGCTCATTAGGAATAGGAGGAGAACATCATCCTAATGTGAGCAAAGTCAAAGGCCTCGTTCATTTTAGATGAGATGGGAAGAGGCCTTGACAACGGCCTATATGTGCTCCCATAGTCCATTAGGAATAGGAGGAGAACCTCATCCTAACATGAGCAAAGTCGAAGGCCTCATTCATTTTAGATAAGATGGAGGGAGAGGCCCTGACAATGGCCCTTATATGCCCCATAGCTCGTTAGGAATAGGAGGAGAACCTCATCCTAACATGAGCAAAGTCGAAGGCCTCATTCATTTTAGATGAGATGGGGGAGAGGCCCTGACAACAATCCATATATGCCCCCACAGCCATTAGGAATAGGAGAGAATCTCATCCTAACGTGAGAAAAGTCAAAGACCTCATTCATTTTAGATAAGATTGGGGGAGAGGTCCTGACAACGGCCCTTATGTGCTCCCACAGTTCGTTAGAAATAGGAGGAGAAACCTCGTCCTAATGCGAGCAAAATCGAAGGCCTCATTCATTTTAGATGAGATGGAGGGAGAGGCCCTGACAACGGCCTTTATGTGCCTCCATAATTCATTAGAAACAAGAGGAGAACCTCATCCTAACGTAAGCAAAGTCGAAGGCCTCGTTCATTTTAGATGGGATGAGAGGAGAGGCCTCGACAACAGTCCCATTATATCGAACAACGATAGGAGACAAGATCTCCTTCAATCTCGGCTGGAGATAAGATCTTCCTCGAGCTCCAACGTCTACGTCAATAGGAGATAAGATCTCCTTCAACCTTGGCTGGAGACAAGATCTCTCCCGAGCTTCAACTGCAACGTCAATAGGAGACAAAATCTCCTTCAATCTCAGCTGGAGATAAGATCTCCTCCGAGCTTCAGCTTCAGCTTCAACTTCAACGTCAACCTCGGTTGGAGATAAGATCTCTTCGAGCTTCAACTGCAACGTCAACAGGAGACAAGATCTTCTTCAACCTCGGCTGAGATAAGATCTCCTCCGAGCTTCTACGTCAACAGGAGATGAGATCTCCTTCAATCTCGATTGGAGATAAGATCTCTCCCAAGCTTCTACATCAACGAAAAAAAAGATCTCTTTCAACCTCGGCTGGAGATAGGATCTTCCCTGAGCTTGAGCTTCAACATCAACCTCGACTGAAATAAGATCTCCTCTGAGCTTCAACTTCAACTTCAACCTCAGCTAGAGATAAGATCTCCCCCGAGCTTCAGCTTTGACTTTAACAGGAGATAAGATCTCCTCCGAGCTTCAACTGCAATGTCAATGGGACATAAGATCTTCTTCAACCTCGACTGAAGATAAAGATCTCTTCGAGCTTCAACGTCAACGTTAATAGGAGATAAAGATCCCTCAACCTCGTTGAAGATATGATCTCTTCGAGCTTAACGTCAACCTCGACTGGAGATAAGATCTCCTCCAAGTTTCAACTGCAATATCAACAGGAGACAAGATCTTCTTCAACCTCGACTGGAGATAAGATCTTCCTCGAGCTTCAGCTTCAGCTTCAACGTTAATCTTGACTGAAGATAAGATCTCTCCCGAATTTCAACTGCAACATCAACAGAAGATAAGATCTCCTTCAACCGCGGCTAGAGATAAGATCTCTTTCGAGCTTCTACGTCAATAGAAGATAAGATCTCCTTCAACCTCGACTGAAGATAAGATCTCCTCCGAGCTACAACATCACATCAACAGAAGATAAGATCTTCTTCAATCTCGGTTGGAGATAAGATCTCCCCCGAGCTTTTACGTCAATGGGAGAAAAGATCTCCTTCAATCTCGACTGGAGATAAGATCTCCCTCGAGCTTCAGTTCAACGTCAATCTTGACTAAAACAAGATCTTTCCTGAGCTTCAACTTCAACTTCAACCTCGATTGGAGATAAGATCTCCCCCAAGCTTTAGCTTCGACTTCAACAGGAGACAAGATCTCCCCCGAGCTTCAACTGCAACGTCAATTAAAGACAAGATCTTCTTCAACCTCGACTGAAGATAAGACCTCCCCCAAGCTTCAGCATCAACTTCAATGTCAACCTCGGCTGGAGACAAGATCTCCCCCGAGCTTCAACTACAATGTTAACTGGAGACAAGATCTCCTTCAACCTCAGCTAGAGATAAGATCTCCCTCGAGCTTTCAGAAGCTTCAGCCTCGACTGGAGATAAGATCTCCTCCAAACTTTAATTTCAATAGAAGATAGAATCTCCTCCGAGCTTCAATCTGAATGGGTGCAGAGCCCGGAAGAGGACTTCGGCAGTCGCCTTTTTTATAATTTCTTCCTTCGAATTTTGAACTCGATAGTGGGGAGACTATTATTGGGGATAAATCCTACTCTCATTGAAGTTCAGTCTGATGCTTAGCCTAATGTAACTAGTAATCACAGAAGAGCTTCGATCGAAAATTTTTCTCTAATGGCCGAGCCCCAGTTGAACTTCTCCAACGGTCGAACCCCAGTCGAACTTCTTCAGTAGTCGAGCCCTAACCGAACTTCTTCTACAGTCAAACTTCTTCAGTCAGATTTCCACAGGAGTCGAACTCCTTTCGATCTTCTCCATCAGTCAGGCTCCTTTAGGAGCTAAACTTCTTTCAGACTTCTTCTATAGTCGGACTCCTTCAGGAGCCAAATTTCTTTCGAACTACTCCTGCAGTCGGACTCCTCTAGGAGCCGAACTCCTTCCGGATTCCTCCTTCAGTTGAACTCCTCTAGGAGCCAATCTCCTTTCAGACTTCTCCTTCAGTCCAGTTCCTCCAGGAGCCGAACTCCTTCTGAATTTTTTTTTTAGTCGGATTTCTTTAGGAGCCGAACTTCTTTCGGACTTATCCTTCAATCAGATTTCTATAGGAGCTGAACTCCTTCCAAACTTCTCTTGTAGTCAGACTCCTCCAGGAGCCAAACTTCTTTTGGACTTTTCTTCAGTCGAACTCCTCCAGGAGCCGACCTCCTTCCAGACTTCTTCTTCAGTCCGGTTCCTCCAAGAGCCAAACTTTTTTCGAATTTTTTCTTCAATCGGATTCCTCTAGGAGTCAAACTCCTTTCGAACTTCTCCTTCAATCCAGTTCCTCCAGGAGCCGAACTTTTTTCGAATTTTTCCTTCAGTTGGATTCGTTCAGGAGCCAAACTTCCTTTAGACTTCTTCTTTAGTCGGATTCCTACTGAAGCCGACCTCCTTTCGGACTTTTTCTTCAGTCGGACTTCAAACGCATGCTTCTACCAGATGGCATGGCTGCCATTATCAGTCTGACAATACCTCTTTCTCCGTAACAAGTCCCATGTGGTCATGACCAGACGGTATGGCTGTCACCATCAGTCTGGCGATACCTCTCTCTCCATAGCAAACCCCACGTGGCCCACTATCGGATGGTATGGCTGTTACCATCAATCTACTACATGCTCCATCTATAAAAAGAGATCCTCCAGATATATTTTCGCTAGCTCTCTTCTCCTTTCCAAAATTTTGTCGAACTCTTTCTTGAGCACTTCATTTCTATTGGTCAGAAGAGCTAACTTGATCGTCAGAGAATCCTACTGAAGCCATCACCATCGACTCTAGATGAAATTTTATTTTGTAGGTTACCGACGGTGATCTCTTCTTCCTCAACTCCAGCTCCAACCCGATGTCAATCAGATTCTGCACCAATAGTTTTAAAATAGTAGATCACATCTAATGACTTAGATTATCAATATAGGACTCCCATTATTTAGTTTTGACTTGATCGGATCAAAGCCCAAATCTGGTCGATCTTATCCAAATTTGCTCATATATATATATATATATATATAGTAGATCAGATGGTTTTGGATGAGCGATGGTTAGAGTTGGCAAAATATGACCCAACCCACCAATCTAACCCATCATAAATAGGTTTAGGTTTAGGCTAAATGGGTTTGGATCATAAATAGGTCGATCCATTTAACCCATTTAATATTTATATCGAATTTAGATTTTAGATATCTGATCCATTTAATCTATTTAATATTCAGATCAGGTTGAGTCAGATAACTTGTTTAACCTATTTAATCTATTTAAGATCTATTTACCTTATTTAAAACCTAATTAATCTATTTTTGACCTATTTAACCCAACCTATTTAACATGTTTAACCCATTTAACCCACATAACCTAACTTGACCTATTTAATAAACGGGTTAAATGGGTCAGGTCGGATTATCTATTTAATAAAAGGATTGAATTCAGGTTGAAATTTTTGATCTATTTAATAAATAGATCGGGTTTGGATTGATGATTTTCTGACCCGACCTATATCTGACTCGATCTGATCCAATTGCTATCCTTAGTGATGGTGTTGATGGTGATTTTTTTCTTTTGGGCCCCTTTTTTTGGATAAAAAAATTTGAAAATCTTGATAAATATTTTTAGGCAACGTTTAGACAAAAATAAATGGAGAATATATATTATCTATATTCTTTTAAGATGCTATTTTTCTGTGAGTAAGTTGCTCCCATATATTTATAGATCTATCTATATTTCTTATAATCTATCTATACAGTATATTGAATGAGTGTCGAAGTTCTCTCGAGCCATTAGTGTATTGGTCATGCCATATGTCAGTACTTTATTTCTCTATACTTAGATAAAGCTCCTTCTTTCCTTTATCCCTCTCTCTCTCTCTCTCTCTCTCTCTCTCTCTCTCTCTCTCTCTCTTGGTTACATCTACGGCATGGCAAGAGGATGCATGTCCTCTCATCACACATGTCTTCCATCCCACTGTGTAATAACTTCTCCAATCTTCCAATCTCTTTATACATCTTCCTCCTTCCCCAAGGCATGAACGCCTCTAGCCTAGCCGATGCTTTGGGTAACAGTGGCCTAGGCCCTCTTCTATTGCCATTGGTCACTGGTAATACATTCGATGTTCCCCTTCCTCATCTTTTGGGCCTTCTTACTTGTTGTCCTCCTCCGTAAGGCTATCTCTGTCCACTTTATCACCATCATTTTCGACCTCGGCTGGCACAAGTAGCAAGTACCAAGCTTAATAAGTTTCTATAATTTCTTTTATTTTTATGTTTATTGTATGCGAGAGAAGAAAAATAGAAAGATTGAGAAAAGATTAATAGAGTAAAAGAGGTGGTTAAGCATGGCTAAAGGAGGAAGAGGCATGGCCGTACATTCGATAAGCTCTCTCTCTCTTCCCCTTTTTCTCCCTCCATCTACCCTCTTCTCCCCTCCTCCCTCTAGTTTTGAGTCAAGAGAGTTTAGGGAGAATCAAAAGAGAAAGCCATGGCTTCAATAGCCATTGCAATACTGTTAAAAAAAAATAAAAATAATAGATTTTCCTACTATCTCAATAAACCTTTTAACAATGAAAATAATATTTATGATATTTTTTTATTAAAAAAAGAAGTGATTTAAAGCTATCTATTTTTTATAGGTGATTATGTAGTTTTAGATCCATTTATTAAGCATATATCTTTTATTTATAATTTATTTTATTATATTATTTATTACTTGAATAAATTAATCGAGTGATTTTCATTTCCATATTGATTTTGTTGATCTAGTTATGTTTGCTCATATCATTTGACTGACTGTGGAGTATTTGAATATTTAGGCAATCATTTTCCTCATATTAAATTTAATTTTTAAAGTTATTTTAAATAGATTATCAAGATAAAAGTATTATTCTATAAAGACATAATGTGTATGATGTTAGATAGGTTTAAGAATTAAAAAAATAAATTTTGAAGTTTTTGGTAAGATATTTTTAGTGATTCTAACTTCATAGCCCTAACTATAGATGTCCAACCTATAAATATTTTAAAATATACTTTAGAATATATTTTTAAATAGTTGTTCATAATTTTTTAAAAAAATATTTGATTTTTTCTCATGATTATAATTTCATAAATGGATATTATTGAATTTTTTTAAAAAAAATAGGAGAAATTATTGAGAAACTAGGAATGCTTAAGCGGATATATGAAAGGCATATGTTGATATAATATTAGGTAAAGAAGATGAAGCAAAATGGAGATGAAGATTTCAACACTCTCCTCAATCTAGATAGAAAAAAAATAAATACAAAACTTTTGATACAAAAAGGTTTCACTAAAATTATATTTTTGCAAGAAAAACAACCTCTTTATCTATGTGTCATTTGGATCTAGATATAGCATTTGATGTTCAATACAAATATAACTTTTGCTTTTTATCATATTCTTGCTAATTGTTTTTGTTATTAGTCAAATCCTGCCATATAGCATGGGTTGCTTGCTAGTTTTCTTTATACTTTGGATCCAATTTAATAAGTTTTATTATGATTGAAGCTAGATTATCTTGAGAGATATGGAAAAAAATTAGAGATCCTAAAGGAGGTTGCTATCCATAACTTTGCTATGTTTTCTAGTATCCTTGATACTTCCGTAGATCAAGTCTGTTGGGGATAAATCCCGTTCCTGCCGAAGTCCGATTCAATACTCATCCTAATGCAATCGGTGGCTATGGAAGAGCTTCAACGAATGAGTCTTAGTCGAACTCCTTCAACCGATCGAACTCCTCAGCCTTTCGAACTTTTTGGTGGCCGAGCTCCTTCCGAACTCCCTAGCAATCGAGTTTTAGCCGAGTTCCTTCAACCGATCGAACTCTTTAGCGATCGAACTTTTCAACAGCCGAACTCCAACTCTTTTTAGACTCCTCCAGCAGCCAGACTTCTATGAAAGTCGAACTTCCTCCGGACTCCTCTAGTAATCGGGCTTTTATGGAAGCCAAACTCCATCCAGACTCCTCCGACAGTCGGACTTCTATGGAAGCCGAACTTCTTGTGGACTCCTCCAGCAGTCGGATTTCTACGGAAGCCGAACTTCTTCTAAACTCCTCCGACAACCGAACTTCTACGAAAGTCGAACTCCTTACGGACTTCTCCAGCAGCCGAGCTTCTACGGAAGTCGAACTTCCTCTGGACTCCTTCAGCAGTCGGGCTTCTACGGAAGTCGAACTCCTTGCGATCTCCTTCAGTAGCCGGGCTTCTATGGAAGCCGAACTCTTTACAGACTGTTGACGGATTCCTACAGGCGATCCCACTACTGAACGGTTACACAACAATAACGATCGACATTTATCAAGTCAATAACGATGGATATTTATCAAGTCAATAACGATCGACATTGATCAGGATGGTTACGACGGTCATTAATCAAAATAGTTATAATAAGCTTCACCTATAAAAAAGACCCTTCAGATATGCTTATGCCAGGCTCTAGGCTCTCCTCTCATCCTCTAAACTCTGCCAAACTCCACACTGAGCATTCCATTTTTGTTGGCCAGAACCAACTTGACCGTCGGAGGGTCCTACCGGAGCCACTCCCACCGGCTCCAGACGAAACTTTGTTTTGTAGGTCACCGATGGCGACCTCGTCCTCTTCCACTCCAGCTCAATCCGACGTCAACCAAATTCTGCACCAATAAAATCCATCCAAATAAATAAATAAATTATAAATAAAATAGATCATAAAAAATTAAACTTTGTAATTATCATCAAAATTGGGATTATTTTCCTTCCATTTATATAATCCCCAAGCACACTCTCTTCCCTCCACTCTCCCACTCTTTCTTCCTCCTAGAATCCCAAATAAAGGATGGAATGAAGAGCAGACAATGTTTTCAAGAGAGGGGATCGAATTGGAAATAGAGTAGAGATGCAACAAGATCAAGTACATTATGAGGCTCTTAGTGGCGATCGCAGGCGATATTGACATTGCAAGGGGTCGTGTTGGTGGGGCATGTGATGGTGTGCATGGGGAGTTGCTCATGGTGGTTCATGTTGCGAGCGGTACACCTCAACCACCGCCCATCTTCCAGCAGCTCCTTCATTAAGCTGAGGAAAAGTATGGCTTTTTCTCCCACCCCTACCCTAGCCCTCACCCTTCGTTGTGACGAGCAAGGTTGCAAATGAGTCGGATTGAACCATGACCCAACTCATATAGATTCAATCCAAACCATTTTAAAGGATTCATGGATCTGGACTAGATTCTAAAATTGGACATGTTCCATTTTCTGGGTTGGATCTGGATTTATTAGATTTTGATCCAATCCGATCTGACCTCATCCATGGAGATTTTTGGATTGATTTGGATCTCAATATAAAAAGCCCGACCCACCCTGTCTTGAATCTAATTTGAGATCTGAATACTCACATATACCACTGAATCCGAATCCATTCAAGTCTCTCTCTTGGCCTCTTAGATACTCTATTAAAATAAAATAATGCTCTCTCTCCATCCCTAATTGGTTTTCTCTCCCTCTTCTAAACTTCTTTCTTCCTGTTTTCGATCGATCTCCCTTCTTCCTAGCGAAACAGTGACGACTTTGGTTTTGTTCTCTTCTATTTATTAAAGTTTTTAATGATCCACTCTTTTTTGTATCTTTTATTTCTCCATTTGTTTTCATAATTACAATCTTTTAGTTCTTTGGAAGATGGTCCTTTTAAACTTATATTTCTACTGCTCCATCAATCTTATTCAAGATTTTAAATATATGTTAAAAAGGAGTATGATAGAAGTAGAATTAGTATATTTATTCATCTAACATTATAAAAGTGATAGAAGCATATCAATTTGAATACAATAAGCTTTTTAACCTTTTATTTTCTATAACTGAAGAGAAGAACTAATTTATTAACAAAAAAATTTGGTTAAGTTCGGTAGTGGTGCAAATAAAGTTGCTTATAAATGTTCTATTTATTGATTTTATTATTTATAATCCAGACCTGAACCGATTCGGATCTAAATCCAAATCGAATCCAAATTTCATAGATTGAAGCTGGGTTATACATGGACCCAACTCAACCCGACTCTAATGACCCGTTGGATCAAAAAATTTGATCATAGATCCGATCCGATCTTCTATTAGACTAGATTTGGATCCAATATTTATATTTGATTAAGAAATTGGATTGAATCGAAATCACTCATGATCCAGTTAGACCCGATCCATTTACACCCTTAGTGACGAGTCCATCTTCAACCATATTCTTCACTCCCTCCCTTTTTCCTCCTCATTGTAGTCTCGCTTGATTAGTCTCAAGGACTTCTAGAAGACCTTGCCGATGGCCGAGAATAATTTATCCTTTGGAATGAGAGGGGATTAGGGTTAGGGGTATCTCAAAACAAAATAAAGAAATTATTTTACCATCTAATGAAAAATTAATTTACTAAGTCTTCTGCTCATTCTATTGATAAATGTTGGTCATGAAAACTATAACTTAGTAATGCATAGAAGCATGAAAATATTGGTAAGTTGGCAAATCAATTTTTTTTATGATACTTATTTACTAAAAAATTGACTTATCAAAGTTAAGTTGCAATAGTGACGTCTAAAAGCTTGTGTGAGATTAACATAAATAAGAAATGCTCCAATAGTTATTGGTCATACAAAAAGGCCATGCCATAGTAGTGTCTACGTTGACATGCATAATCCACTATTCTTCTTAGATGACTAATGGAGAGTCAATTAAGTAAGATCTCCATGCAATTATGCATCATTATAGGAGGGCTTTGGGCTGAGCTAGGCTTGTTATACCTTGGGAAGGATCTCTCCATAGACTTATACGAGGGAGAGAAATTCATTCTCAGTGTCTTCACACCCTTGTTCCAAGCATGCTTTCTTTTTTATTTATTCTCTTTAATTTATTTTTTTGCTAATTATTTGAAATTATTATTTTTTTATAATTATCAATAAGTTATTGGAACCATGCCTCCACACCTTCATGGTTAAATGGCTCTCGAATAAGTCATATATAATCAATGATACCTATAATATTTTATCATATCTAAATTTTTGATGTGAATTGTTTATGTCTTGCTTGTGAAATATACGGACGTCACATTTTTGTGATATGCTCAATTATAAGGGTATCGCTATTATAACTATGTCAAATTCCATGCTATACTTATTTAAGTATGCATGAATAGCAAAGGTATAATCATTTATATATTATATTTTCTTTCTTTTTGATTTTTTCCTTCTTATATATTATATATTCTTCTTTTTTCATATAAATATTACCTTTCGACCTACATGCATTGCCGGTTAACAAAAAATTATATTATACACGGTCTGCACCTTGTGGCTATACATATTGCCAATCATCGCCGCTCATTTCTATAGACATCATTCATCAAGCGCTCATCTCGTTGCATCGCTACATAACTATAATTGATAGCATATACGGTCATATTGTGTATACAGTGTAGAGTATAATTTATCTCAGTTAATGGCTATATGTATATTTTTTTATGTGCCAATTTACAACTGGATGCCGCAAGATAAGAATCTAGTATATATAAAAGTAAAGAAGTCTGGAATAGTCAATGCTAAAGATTTTTCCACCTAAACATCAGTAAAGAAGTATGCAAGTAAAGAAGTCTGAAATAGTCAATGACAGAGATTTTCTTGTCTAAATATACACCATCCCACATAGAGTTAAGCCTTCTTAATTGTCTCAACTAATTTTTTGAATTCCTACTCAATCTTGGTAATGAAATACGCAATTCAAACTAACATTTAATTCTTTGCATGCTATATATTAAAACCATACAATCATTAAAGCACATGGAGAGATGCATTTAAATGAGTAGTTGAAATCTTTTCTGATATAAAATAGTTTATGATGCAGTATGCACGTGTTCAAAAATAAAATAGTTTATGAAATTAAAGTTCTTGCAATTGGAATGGATTCATGTCATCCATTAAAATAATGAACTTAGTGCTATGCCATTTAACCTCATAGCAATATTGCTTGGTCATATATATAAAAAAAAATTTTAAAATATTCGGTCCGGCCATAGCATCATCATAGTTTAAAAAGAAAATCTAACAAAGATTAAATTCAGCTCAGATATTGGAAGGCAACATAATAATAGATCCAAAACCTCTATCAACACCCACCATTATAAAGGTAAAGATCAGCTATCATGTCCATCGAATACACCACTGGATCTAGAAGTATGACAAAAAAATATAATAAATAAACCCAGCAAAGAAAGTCCAGATATAAGAGGTTACTGTGATCTTAGAGCTTCTCTAATGCCATATGCTAGGCACCATCAGCCCATCCACAAGCAGATCTAAGATATCCATCCACTTAATAGGATTGGGACAAATAGAGATGTGATAAATATCATACATGGTAATCAGGAACCAACAACTTAATATAAGCATCTTCATCGTTCAATAGTAACCCCATCAGCATCGCCCATTAACAGAACATTAAGCTCAGGATTGGCTATGTTATTGGATGAAATAACAAATTTCTCCTTCTGAGCAGCATTAGCTAACCAATCAACAACAGAGTTCACTTCCTTATAAACATGCCTAATTTTTAAAATTTGATTACTCTACTTCCATGTGATTAAATCCCTTAATAGAGGATGCAACTGGTTAACATTGCAATGAACCTATCTTTAATTCAGCTACATTGAACTTTGACTTGACCTTATTCACCCGCAATTTTTATTTCTTGATGAACCATAAAATTTGTGTGAAGGGACACCAGGGGATGTGGGTTATGGTACCCATCTTTTCCATGTCACTATATTTATCTAGATTTATAAATGAATTACAATGATAATGTGCACATTCTATGGATAAAATAAAGGATTTGAAAGTCAATGGTGGACATTTTTCCACCTAAACATGAGTAAAGAAGTCTGGAATAGTCAATGCATGGTGGAGATTTTTTTGCCTAATCATGCACCATCACACGTAGAGTTATCTTCTTAATTATCTCAACAAATTATTTGAATTTCTGCTCAACCTTGGTAATGACATGCATAATTTAAACTGGCATTTAATTATTTGCATGCTATGTATTGAAACGATACAATCATTAAAGCATATAGAGAGATGCATTTAAATGAGTAGTTGAAATTTTTTCTACTATAAAAATTGGATTATCCTATACATTTTCATCTTGCTGCATACTTTGGTGTATAATTCTTGATTCAACCAGCCTTCCATCAGTTGTATTTTATTAATCATTATAGCTCGAAGGTTAAGTTCGTTAGATGAGATTGTTCCTGAAAAAGTAGATTGAAAGATCAAGATTTGAGTCATGCATTTGTGGGTAGTTCCAAGCTACGACAATCCAAACGAATCTAACAATATTGAAAGGACCCTTATGGCTCGGAAGGTTATGTGAAGATTGTATTTGTTAAATGATATGCTGCTTTCTTTTTTTTATTTTCTTTTGATTTATAATCGATATAGATTTCATGTGTAGATTTTTGTTCATAATTTTCAGGTTAATAAGATACATGCTTTTATCAAGCAAAGTCTCATAAGCAGATTCAAATCATTGGTCATTGAAAGTCTTGGTTATCTCATTCAAAATTTAATGATAGGATACAATGATGGAAAGTACTGAACAACAAAATATAGGTATAAAGTAAACTTCATGGGTATTACAACCATTACTAAAACTATAATTGATAAGATATCAAGCGAACTTCATGGGTATTACAACCATTACTAAAACTATAATTGATAAGATATCAAAGGAAGCTTTAGTGTTTGTGTCCTTTTCTGAAATCACTCAAGGCATGGATGTACAAATCTGAATGAAAAAATTGGTTATAATTAATGTCTGACAATTACTTCTCATGATAACAACTTATCTTTTTATTTTTTATTTTCTACATCGATAGATATTATTGGAGAATTGATCGAAAAAGATGATGTGATGGAGAAAATTGTTAGAGGCAGGAAGAGCAAGCTAATGAAAATTGAACTTGAAGACTTGGAGTTAGAACATACACCAATACTTTTGAGTTTGTAGTTTATTCCTAGATAAATGCTCACATGCTTTTGTCTTTATTTTTTACTTTGTATTTCTCGTAACAGTAAGAATAAACTGTCTTATAATTATTGTCCTTCAAATGTTCAAGGTTAAATCATACCAAGATAATTTCTTAGTCTAGCCAAAAAAATATTATTTAAATAAATAAATATTGAATTATTATATAAATAGTTGTTAATACTTATTTGGTTTGTATTGCTAGAGAAAGTTAGCATCTCCAACGTATATTGTGGATCAAAATTACTTATCAATCCTGCTCTGAAAGAAGCTGCTGATTTCAGGAACAAATATGGGCTTTATTTTAACTAAGTGATGATGCTAAATATTATTTTCAATTATTTTTAAAAAGTGAGTGCTCATCTTCCTCTTCTCCTAGGCTGTTAACCGGTGGAGAATCTTATACACGGAGGATAAGTCAAATATTTTGACATTCTTCATATGTAATTTTTGATGATTTGGTAAAGTATACGGAGAGGAAGATAATTGATGATGTTCTTGATGCTACTGAGGTATGATACTCACCTATTTATACTACTTTTTAATTTTTTATATAACTTAAAACCTTTATATTTTCATAGGAAGGTTAGTGTACTGTTTTAGCTACCATATTGGTAATAGAGTCATAGGATGATTGGTGGTATCAAGGTAGCATTAAATGCTCAAGGAAGGTTAAATCTGCCGAAATAAAGTTCTATGAGGGTTGTGACGAACTTGTGCAACCTGTTCCAAGGTAACGTGCAATTTATTAATTTTTATAAATATAACTCACTTAAATAATAACTCTTTCATAATATATTTATCTAATTCAAGTCAAAGCTATTGACCAAACTAGTACTTCTACTTTCTTCTTCTTGATATTGGATCGTGAAGCTACTCAGTTTTTAGGAAAGACTGCATCAAAAATCAGACGGCAGACAATGAAGGTGAAATAAAACTTGAATATTCAAATTAGTAATACTATGTATATAATCTTTTCAAAGACTGGATCTATGCAGAATGGTGTAGGATGTGGCACTTCTGCTGTGCTGAATTATTTTGTTGGTAAAGAATTTATGTTCAAGATTAATATCAAAAAGTTGAACATTAAAAATAAATGATCTATTTATTCGGTTATGAGGATGAGTGATAATGCTGGTCTACTTAAGCATTTTAATTCTACCTTAGCTAATAACAAGATGATTATACCTTTTATAATTTAGATTTGAGCATTACTTGGCTTCTAAATTTATATATAAAATTTACTTCAATCTTTGCTTTGGAGCTATGATGATGATTTTGACATTGGCTATCAGATGCATTCATCACAACCAAAGACACCTATTCGTAGGTATTTTTGGCACCAACTATAGGCATTTATCTTTTTTTCTCAATTTTAAAATTTTGAAATTTGGACTCATTAAAGTCAGTGAGTGAATGTTTGAATCTATTTTCCTTCACTGTTATAGAATAAGGCTATGATAGTGGTTTGTAACCATTATAGTAGACTAATAAACCGCTCCGCTACCATAAGTTGAGCTATGGCAGCAGTTTTCTAACCGCTGCTATAAGTTCTATTGCAGCAGTTATAGAACCACTGCCATAGGTCTAATGCAGTGGTTTCATAACTGCTGCCATTAAGGTCTAATGCAATGGTTTCATAATCGCTGCCATAGGTTAATGGCAGCGGTTGGCACGTAACTTATGAAAGCACTTGGCACGCCTACAGCAATGGTTTTGCAACCACTACCGCAGTTTTTGAATGATAAAAAATATATAATTTTTAATTTTTAATATATTTTACTTGATAAATACAGAGATATATAAAACATAAAAAAATATAAGAAAATATTATAAATATATGAATATTTCTGAAATACTCAAATTTTATTAACAAATAAAATTTATTATAATATACTTTTTAAAAAAATACATCAAAAATTTTTTAAATCTACATCGTCATTGTCGGGAGATGGAGCACGCGCCGGAGGAGTTGGAGTTAGAGCTGGAGTCGGAGTTGGAGGGACTTAAGCTATAGGAGCTGGAGCTGGAACGTCGACCAACATGTTCTCAAGGCTCATGAAGTCAGCTCCAAAATATGTGCTGAGCCTCGTCACCATGGCACTCAGGATGCCCTTTAGATGAGATGTGCGCTCCTCAGCATGAGCCACCCACGTCATAGCCTGATCTGTCCGTGCCATAGCCTGATCTACCCGTGCCATAGCCTGATCTACCTGTGCCAATGCCTACTCAAGCTGCTCCCGACTGATGACACTGAAAGCATGTGAAGAGACACTCGTCTCAAACCAATAGCTCGTCGGCGTATGTTCGGACCTGCATCGGATCCTTTTAGAGTGCTCAGACCCCAAGATCTGAGATAGATGATCATGAGACTAGAGGTATCCAGGCTCTCGCTCGTCAGTATGTCTAACTGATCCTATAATTATAAATTTAAATAAAATAATATTAGTAATATTATAATATTAATCATACTAATATCTTATTTATTACTTACAAAAATTCTTTCAATTGCAGCATTCATCGACCTATCCTTCTTATCCATACGACTAGATCGAAAGATCTCGTTACAATTGGGCATCACTCCATCTCTCATCAACTATAATAATGGATTAGTTTATTAAAAATATAAAAAATATTAATTTAATTTATCTAGTAATTACCTCTCTATACACATGACTGGCCATAGACTCATGGCCTAGAGTGTGCATGTACTCCTGGACTGATCGGTTCTCTCGATTCTGATAGAAGGTAGCCTAACAAGTATTTAAATAAATAATAAATATTTAAAAAATATTTAAATATAATTTTAAATATATTAAAAAATTTAAAAGTTAGAAATTTTATCTCAAACTCCTGACTCCTCTAATATCTAACTATCCCCTCCCACTGACTCGGGGGACAATCCTATATCCAAGGAACAAGCTCTTTCAGAGTGTCTCGTCGGTGCTCGAGCCATTCTCTATGGAGCTTGATCTTGTAGCCCTAGTATAACTTCTCAATCTTCTTCAGTCGGGCATCTCGAGCTCTCTTGTGATTTGGAAAGTCATACCTCCTCTGCATAAAGTTATCAAAAGTCAGTTACTAAATTATTCTAATCAAACAAAATATAAACATATCAAATGCATAAATATAATTAATATACACTTATCCATATCTTCTTCCATATTTGGTTCCTGACACTAGCATCAATCACTCACCAATCTATAGGCAATACCAGAATGATGTCGGACCACCTCACAAGCACTCCAAAAAAGAAATGCATCTCTCATGCGGTCTTTCCTACTGGCCTTTCCTCCGCATCATACTGCACCATCATCTGATGTTTGCGGTTCCACATATGCGGCATACATGTGGGACTGCAAAATATCCTACTAGATGATGCACCGATAATAAAAATACGTTATGCAAATATATAAGTATACAAATACTATATAAATTAATAAATAAATAATATAATAAAAATGTATACTCAGATATCAGTGTCGAAGCATGTGTCGAAGATGTGGCTAATGATGGAGGCTCAAATGCTGGTGGAGTAGATGCCGATGATGGAGTAGATGCCAGCGGTGAAGTAGATGTCCATTATGCCTGAGCAGCCAATGTGAAGGTAGATAAAGTATGCTCCGACTACTCAGATGCCGAGCTCCGCATAATCCATCGAGGGATGAGGGTGAAAGTTAGATGGCGTTTCGATGCCATCATGACCTACAACGTTAATGAACATTAACCAATATAATATATTGAACAATAATATTAGTATAGCATTAATAAATAGATTCTAATATTTATACCAGAATATTAAAATCATCGTCTAGTGGAATCTACAATATGGACATCACCATCACTTCTGACAAATATATCTAGGACCTCGATAATACTAGATAAGTTTTATCCTGAAAAAGCATTTTGCATGTATGGTTTAACATCGTCATCAACTTCGATATCATCAAAGATATGCCGTTTGATTACTGTAATTATCTATAGAGTTATTTGCAATTCTCAAACTATCCAAATTGGACAATCAATTGACCATTATATATAATTCTTCCATCCATACAATTATATATAAATGTATAGATGTCGAAGATTATGTACACTAATCAATTGATGGGTTTATCATTATACAATGCAATAAATAAAAGTAACAAGATATAAACACCTAAAAAATGTTATGCAATAAATTCTACAATATGAATTACATTCATAAATAATTAAGGATAATCAATAAATAATTTTATTTTTTATTAGCAGCTGGAGATCCTCCTAGCTGCCGACAAGGCCTACGACCGTGAGCATGGCTCGAAACCCACCGGTAGGGATGAGGATTCTCTTAGCGGCTAGCATAGCTCACGATCATCGATACGGCTCAGAACCTATTGACGGTGATTTTCTTATCGATCGGCACGGTCCAAAGGCTGTCCACGACTGCCGACATGATATAAGGCTACTAGCATGACACGATCCAGAACCTGTCGGTAGGAATTTTCTTATCGAACGGCATAGCTCAAGGGTTGTCCATGGTCCCGAATACGGCACAGCCCAAGGGCTATCTACGGCAATGGACATAGCACGACCCTATCCAAAATCCACTAACACGATCCAGAATCAATCGACAGGAGTTCTTTAATCCACCAACACGACCCATGGCCAACAGATAATTATAATATTTATAATAAATATTTATAATATTTACTATAAAAATTTTAAAAATTATTATAAATATTATAAATGATTAATAAATAATACTATAAAATTAAAAAAAATTATATCTATAATTACGAAGAGAGGGTCGCACTGAAAGCTCTGAGGATCACCGATGATGGTACTAGAGGAAGACGATGGTACTAGAGGTAACCTACGAAATAAGAGCAAGATAGTGAGATAGAGAGAAAAGAGAGAAAGAGAAAGAGGAAAGAGAGAGAGAGAGAAAAGGGGAGAGAGAGGGAGAGGTGGTCGGGGGGCATCATGATGGGGAGGCCGAGGGAGGGGGTGGTGGTGTAAGGTGACGGGGAGGGTCGGCCCGGGGGGTGGGGGTGGTGGGGTTGGGGGTTGAGCGGGAGGGGTAGGGGCATCGGGTGGCCGAGGATGGGGGGCCAGGGGGTGTGGTGATGGGGAGGTGGGGGTGCACGGTGATGGGGGGGGTGGCCTAAGAGGTGGGGGTTGGGACATTGATCGGGGAGGGGTAGGGAGGGGCTGAGAGGTACGGACGGTCGAAGATGGGGGGTTGGGGGGCACGATGACGGGGATGTCGGAGGGTGCATGATGACGGGGAGGGGTGGCCCGAGAGGTGGGGGTGGCGGGGGTTGGGGGATTGATCGAAGAAGAGCGGGGAGGGGTCGAGAGGTGGGGGCGACCGGGGATGGGGAGGTCGGGGGGGTGCACGGTGATGGGGATGTAGGTGGTGTGGTGCTCCCATGCCTTGGGAGGCCACGAACGGAGCCAAAGTGAGGGCTCCAAGGAGGCTAGGACAGAAGTTGTCCTAGGATGGAAACGGCATGTAACTCTCCATGGGCTTAAGGTTCGGATATTGAGGGCCTTAAGGGACTTGGTTGGTGCTTCGAAGGCCTAGAATTTAAGATGGAGCAAGAAACTAAAGCCGAAGAATCAAGACTACAGAAGAAAGATTTTCTGCAGATTAGCCGGCTCAGTCTAAAATTGAATCGGCTAAGTCTCAGAGCACTGGCAAAATAGAAAGATCAAGTTTCGGGACTACAGGCATGGCACAAGACTGGACCAGCTCAATTTCAGACTGAGTCAATCTAGTGGAACTTAGTCGGCTCAGTGCTGAGATTGAGCCGGCTCAGTGCACGGGTAGAGTTACACGAGGGTCTGTTTTGGGCTAGGATTTGGGTTGATCCTAGGGGTCTTAAGGTCTGATTTGAGAAGTCTTAAGGGGGCTAATTCATATACGGGTTGGAATTAGATCCAGGAGATGAGAGCATGTGAGACTTGGGCTCGATGAGTGCTTTCATGTATTGGGTTAGCCTAAGGAAGTTTTTGAGCTGGGGTTTATTAGGATTCATGTGAAAACTCTAGGGTATATAAATCAGGACATTGTAACTTTTACAATAAGAAAGGAAATACAATTGAGCTTTTTTTCCTAACTCTTTTCTCTCTTCTCTCTGATTCCAATACCAAAATCCTAGCTTCTCTCATCTTTCTTAGATTTTCTTCAGTTTACTGGATTAACACCCAGGTTCACATAAGAGATCGGATCTACGGCTGTGGCTCTGAACTGTTGTATAAACAATAATTGGTATCAGAGCTAGGTGATGCCTGAGACATTGTGGACAATAATTAGTATCAGAGCCAGGTTAAGCATGAAAAAGGAAGAAGATCGATTTTCAGCAGAGATCAGCAGTAAGATTCAGATCTAAAGGCTTTCTCTAAGCTTCATGAGGAAAAAAAAGATCACAGGGCTACTGTCTACCATCCCTAGTCAAAGTATTTCTCAGATCTATCTATTTGTTGTTATTTGATTTGGATTGATCATAAAAAATAGCGAATTAAAGGTAGGATTAGAGAAGTTTGATGGAAAAAAAAAATTTATGATGTGGATGGTAAGGATGGAGGATCTACTGGCTCAGATGAGATTGGATTCGATCTTGAAAGATAGACCGAAGGAGATCACAGACAAAGAGTGAGTGTTCTTAGAGAAAAAGGCATGTACCATGATTAGGGCTTGTTTGACGGATGAGATTTTATATGGTGTGTTGGAGGAGAGAACACCTAAGGGATTATAGTCAAGATTGCAGCAGTTATATATGGGAAAGAACATGTGCAATAAGTTGATGCTGAAGAAGCAACTGTATAGCCTTCGGATGTAGGAGGGTAAGGATATTGCAGGGCATATTCAGCGGTTCGATCAGATAAGCATGGAATTTTTCAATATAGGGGTGGATTTAGAAGAGGAGGATAAGAGTCTATTATTCCTGTGTTCGCTATTCGGAAGCTTCAATCCATTGGTGACAACTTTGCTGTATGGTAAGAAGACACTGGTGTACGAGAAGATCGTATCAGTGCTTAGATCCAACGAGTAGCAAAAATGGATGACGAAGAGGGAGGTCTTCCAGGAGAGTCTTGTGGTTTCAGAGAAGCATAGGAAAGAAAAGAAGAAGGACGAACAGAGGGACAGCAAGGGGTCCAAGAGATGCTTCAAGTGCGAAAAAGCAAGACACTTTAAATGAGAATGTCTACTTTGGAAGAAGTGCAAGAAAGGAGAAAGCTCGAATTTTATCAGTACAGTCGCTGAAAGTGAAGATTTGGATAAGCTCTTAGTGGTCTCGAAGAAGTCCGTAGGATGCGGTGTATCTAAGACGATTTCGGATAGGTCTGTGGAGTGTAGAAGGTCCGAAGGATCAGCGATGGTGTTCGAGATACAGCGGCAGGCCCAGTAGTGCAGCATTGGATGGTTGGCCTTGGGGGACTTGGAGATAGAGTCAGCTTCTACGACATCAGAAGGACTTCAGTTCTAGATGGAGCACCGGACAGAGGTGGCTTCATGGGTGGAGAAAGTTATGACACAGGTTCAAAGCAGAGGGGTGTAGAGGGAGGACCTATATCCCAGCACCAGTGTCGGGGTTGTACAGATCCAGGTGGAGTGGATTGTGTAGGGAGATAGGCATGGCTCTGAGAGGACAGTGTTAGGAGGAGCATCAGGATATGCGGTGAGTGCCGATAAAAGAATGTTGCATGATCTCTAAGGAAGTCCAGGATAAGTGATGCAGCTGTCAAGCAGAAAGATACCTACAACTCCAAAGATGGTATAGAGAAACAAGCCAAGGACTTCAGCGATGGAGGCGGTCATCCCGAAGGCCTCAAAGAAAGCTCAGTAGTTGAAGAAGAATGACAGTGGCAAGGTGAGCACGAGGGGCTATCAGGACATGCAGGGATAGTAGGATCATGCAAAAGAATGTTGCCAAGTGTGCCAAGGCTTGGGCACACCAAGATGGAGATTGTAGGTGGTGTGGTGCTCCTAATCCTTGAAAGACCACAGACGGAGCCAGGGTGAGAGCTCTGGGGAGGCTAGGATAGGTGTGGTCCTAGAGCTAGGATAGGAGTTATCCTAGGATGGAGGTGGCATGTAACTCTCCACGAGCTTGAGGTTCGAGTATTGAGGGTCTCAAAAGGCTTGGTTGGTGCTTCAGGGATCTGGGATTCAAGATGGAGCAAAAAATCAATGCCAGAGAATCAAGACTGCAGAAAAAAGATTTTCTGTAGGTTAGCCAGCTCAGTCTAAAACTGGATCGGCTAAGTCTCAGAGCACAGGCAAAATAAAAAGGTCAAGTTTCGGGACTACAGGCATGGCACAGGACTGGACTGGCTCAGTCTAAATGGACTACAGGCATGGCACAGAACTGGATCGGCTCAGTTTCAGACTGAGCTGACCCAATGCATGGGCAGAGTTACGCGAGGATCTATTTTGGACTAGGGTCTGGGTTGATCCTAGGGGTCTTAAGTTCTGATTTGAGAGATCTTAAGGGGACTAATTCACGTATAGGTTGGGATTAGATCTAGGGGATGAGACCATGTGAGACTTGGGCTCGGTGAGTGCTTTCATGTATTGGGTTAGTCTAAGAAAGTTTTTGAACTGGGGTTTATTAGGGTTTATGTGGAAACTCCAGGGTATATAAACCAGAACATTGTAACTTTTACAATAAGGAAGGAAATATAATTGAGCTTTTCTCCTTAACTCTCTTTTCTCTTCTCTCTGGTTCCAACATCAAAATCCTAGCTTCTCTCATCTTTCTTAGATCATCTTCGGTTTGCTGGATTAACAGTCAGGTTCACGCAAGAGATCGGATCTACGACTGTCGCTCCGAGTAGCTATAGGAACAATAATTGATATCAAAGCTAGGTGATGCCTGGGATATTATGGACAACAGGAAAGGGGCGATCTGGAAGGTCGGGGTGGCAGGGGTTTGGGGATTGATCGGGAAGGGGCGAGGAGGGGCCGAGAGGCAGAGGTGATCGGGGATAGAGGGCAAGCGGGGAGGATGGGGGCATCGAGAGGCGGGGTTGATCGGGGGGGGGGGGGGGAGTGATGGAAAATATGCAGGATTTCATGCTTGAATTTCGAAACATATTAAAATAAATCACAGCGGAAGATACAAATTAAAATATTTAATTTACAAAAGCATGTAATCTAATTACTAAACCCTACATCTAGGATCTATAACATGTCATAATACATTTTTAAATCTGAAAATAAAAGTTTTAGTATTGATCAAATCAATACCCTAGATCTAGAATAATTCTATATCTAAACCCTAGATCGCATCTAGATGTCAGAAGAGATCAAATCTCTTATCTTCACATAGGTCGAGATCTCCATGGTTGATTTTCGTTATTATCATTGGAGCCACACACACGTTCGACCTCTACAGATAATTCACACGAGGCAACAATATAAATCGGAGGTTCGTCGAATGAAGATTCGCTCGAAGTGCTAGCTTCTCATGGATCCCTTCTGATGGTTAATAAAAAATTATTCTCCAGATCTCTTGGACACTCCAAGAGATAAAGAATAAGAGAAGAAATAAGAAAGAAATACAATCCTTGAATCTTCCAAAAATCAAAAAATAAAAATAAGAAAAAATACCATAAGAGAAGATAGATCTTCTCTTTTAGGATATTAACAATTGATGTGAAAATATCTCTATATTAGGATAAGAAGAAATCTTCTCCTTTAGATTTTTTTCGTGTTTTCAGATCTAACATTATCTAATTTTTCTCATAGAAAAATCCCATAAATAAATGGAGAAGAAAGATTTTCAAAAAAAATCTTAATAGAAGATATTTCTTCTCTTCTTCTTCTCTCGTTAGGACATAATTAGATCATATCCAAAAAGTACCACCATGCCCCAACACCTTGGAGCACTCATCACCATGCCCTCTCCCCCTCTCTCTCTAATTTTTTATCATGTAAAAAATACATAAAAGAATAAGAAGGAAAAACTTAAAAGAAAAATTAAGAGAAGACAATCTTCTCTTAGCTTTATCCCTTCAAGACAT
The DNA here is from genome assembly GCA_006176705.1 of Cocos nucifera. Taxonomy (NCBI): domain Eukaryota; kingdom Viridiplantae; phylum Streptophyta; class Magnoliopsida; order Arecales; family Arecaceae; genus Cocos; species Cocos nucifera. Next base: position 234,742 of record QRFJ01000051.1, on the reverse strand, counting down.
CAACATTGGATGTCCAAAAGAAAGCTTCTTCCTCCAAGATAATTGGCGCCCAAAACCCATGCCTTTTCTCCTTTTTCTTCTACTTTTTATGTGAAATTCATAAAATTTTTGACACTCAAAATTCATTTGAAGTAGGCATCCCCTATTAATATGGAAGACTAGGTCAAACCTAGTCAAATAAGGAGACAAAGGAGGAATTTAGGGGGCGTCCAACTCTTGGACGCCTCCCCCTAAAATTGTGGCATGAGAAATCTGAAACCCACACACACAACCAAAGAAAAAAAATGCACACAAAAAAAATTGGGTGTGGGAAATATTGGCACATAAGAGAGGAACAGGTGTTTTGGTTTCATAGGACTATCAAATAGAGAAAATCAAAACCAATTCCTGTATTTGACCAAGTCAAATAATATACCAAATCAAACCAGATATGGGGCATGGAGAACCTCTCATTGGCATGAAAAACATCATGTAAAATCTAAAAATAAATTAGTGGACATGGAACCTCTACTATGGTGCAAGGAAAGGAGGAGTCCTAGTCTAACTAGGACTCTTCTATTTTGACTAGATCAAAGCCATCTTAAATCCAATTTAAATTTTATTTAAATTAAATTTGAGTCAACCTAATTAATAGACATTCTAATTTAATTAGAAGTCTAATTAAATTAGATTTAAATCATATTTAAATTTAATTTAATTTTTAATTAAATTAAAAATTGGGTACACTCAAGTCCTAGTCGAACAGGAACTTGTTCTCCCTTACCATTGGCTTATCTAATAAATCAATTATGCTTAATTTAATAAAGTCTAAACCAATTCTAATTTAATTTAATTTAATTAGACTTGATCTTAGCTCGATTGCTCAATCAAATTGAGCCAATTAGCAATCTAATTGTTAATCGATCCTTCTACAACACTTGCATTAGGTTAAACATCAATCGTATTGATAGTTTGACCTTAGAACGATTCTCAATTATCGATTAACCATCTAATCAGATTACAACATTTAATGTATGTGACCCCATAGGTTCGAACCTAAGTCGGTAGCATAGGAATCAATTTCTATACTAATCTAAGTGACCATCTAGTAATGATTTTCGATATCCGGATAGGTCGAATGTATGCAAAGCAACATTCTTAGATCCCTAGCCCATGATTATCGTATAATTCATCCCTTTGATCAATAATGCTCAAGACAACTTTGAGTAAGTTGTCAATATTCATACAAGTCATCTCTATTGTATCTCAAAATTTTGTAAATTTCTTGACTCCTCATGAGGATTACCCAGGCCTAGATTTTGCTAAATTGAAATATAATGAGTTATTCTCTTTCTGAAGTTAATTAGGAGTGGTCAATTCTATCTTGACTCATACACTAACTTCACAAGTACTTGACTGCATCTAAAAATCTTTCGAATCTATATTAGAAATATAGGCAGTCCGGCATCAAAGTACGGTGAGTTGCTTGCAAGTCACCGTGGTGATTTTAGGTCAGAGGGATATTTATATCTATTGGCCTTAGCTAGCTACTCTTGACGGTAGAGTACTATATTAGTCATGTTCAATGCAGATGTACTCCTACATCTCACCTGGATGCTATACCAGTATCTCTACACCACTTGATTACGAGGACAACTAACGCATATGGCATACAGCAATCTACATTCGATAAGTTATCATTCTTATTAATAACTTATCATTTGATCGTGAACAATTTAAAAATCATTCGATAAATTCTTCTTTATCGATTGATTATGGTTCTAAGGACTTCATCATAATTTAGAAGTTTATTTAAGAAAAATAGAACTTTTATGATGAACCAGCTAAATAACTATTATTATTAGATAATTTATATATTAATTTTAATTATTTATCATTTAGATGATTGGCTTTGGACATATTTTTCAACAACTCTCACTTGGACTAAAGTCAATCAAAATGATATCAAATATCCTATCTTCCACTTGAGTTTATAGAACTCTTTAGTTCCAAGGCCTTAGCAAATGGATCGATCAAGTTCTCTTTTTTCATCGATCTTTCAAAAATCGACGTCATCCTGATCTAAAATCCAAGGTGATAGCGATGCAAAATATAATGGTCCTTCAGTTCTTTAGCCTGAGTTATGGCTCCAGTGCTATGATAGGACTGGATCATCGGTGGAGGGTGCCACTTTCAGTCTACTAATGAACCTTAGAAACTACACAGTTTACATGATAGCATCATATGCCATAATATACTTTACATCACTAACTAAATAGGCTGTAGTATCCTGCTTGGAATCTTTCTAGTAGATTATTCCTATAATTAGGGTATGACTCGATACTCTCTTACTATCATCTTGATCTGACTAAAAATTGAAATCAAATCATCCATAAATTTTAAGTCAGTATCTCCATATTTGAGTCACTGAACTTTAGTATTTTTCAAATACTTAAGAATTATCTATACAATCTTTCAGTGATTCTCACTTAGATCAGACTGGTATCTACTCACTATCCTTAGTAAGCAGATCATATCTATGTAGAAATTAGATGATAGCCAAATCTTTATTCCTTACAATGCTAGAATGTCATTCTTGATTAAGAGAATTTCATTTACAGATAATATAAGGAATAACACTACAGAATATTTTGCCCAATTATAAATGTAGGATTTGTCTTTGTTCATAACAAAGATATATGTTCAACACGTATGTTCGAACTTTGAGATAATAGTCAGACGGATTTTATAGATCCTTACCTTCCTGTCTGCACTACTTTGATCCTTTTAAAAATCTATTCACACCCAATGGGTTTTATTCCTTTAGGTGAATCAATTAGTGTCTACACATTATTGATTTTCATGGACTTCAATTTGAATTTGATGGCTCCAAATAAATTTTCAGAGTTAGACCACTGCATTGCATCCTTATAGATGATCGAACTTTTGTTGTTCTGATCGAGCTCAATAGGATTGCCGTCCCAGACCAAGATACTGAAGTATCTATCTGGCTAATGCGGTACTCTATCAGATCTTCTTAAAGATGCCACTTTAATTGGCTTCGGATTTGATCCGATCAAATTCAATTCTGTAGATTTTCTAGATTATATTGGTTCATTTTCTACCGATCAAACTTTCCTTAGGCATCAGTTTCTTCTCTAAAGAACTTCTTTTCAAAAAAAAACCTTATTACTGGTGATCATCTTATGTTTTTCAGCATGGTAGAATTAATAATCCTTAAATACCTATTGAACCAGAATCAAAGTTTATCTGTGTGCAAACCTATGACATAGGCCGATCAATCCTAAAATCCGAAGGTAAGAGAGTCTAGGTCTACGCCCAATCTATATCCTACATAGAGTCTTTACAATAGATTTACTTAGTATAAATTTTTAGAGTAAAATTAGTAGTTATAAGAGCATAATCTTAAAACAAGCAGACAAGTGAATCCTATCATGGATTGAACCATATCTAATAAAGTTTAATTTCTTCTTTTTCAATACACTATGTTCCAAAAAGGAATCCACTGAGAAAGAATTATATTCTCTCCAAGATATGTCACAAACTTACTCGATAAGTATTCGCCTTCTCGATCTGATCGAAGAGATCTAATATATTTTTTAATTTATTTTTCTATTTTATTATTAAATTATTTGAATATTTTAAATGGTTTAGGCTAGATGCATCCATATCTAGATAGGTTGTCTATAATAAAATACCGATATCCTTCTCTGGCACTTGAATTCATAGGTCCACATACATCACTATGTATGAGACTTAGAACTTTATCAACTCCTTCATCTTTTCTAGTAAAAGATAACTTTATCATCTTTTCAAGAAGATAAGACTCACAGGTTATCAATAATTCATAACCATTGATGTCGAATTTTCCACTCAAGCTAACCTATTTATCTTATTTTTGTCAAGATGACTAAGCCTATAATGCCAAATGTAGACATCCATGACATAATCTAATTTGAATATTTATTAAATATGTACATATACTTAACAGGCTATGTTAATGTTAAATATTATTTTTTTATTATCCATGTATTATTATAATATTATTAATAATAATATCATAATAATCTTTTTTATTAATAAATGATAACTATCTCTGATCAAAAGGCCAACAGAGATCACATTTATCATAAACAATGGATAATAATGACAATCACACAAAATGATATCTTTTGAAAATAAGGTTGACAATTCCTAAAGCTAGGATTGAAACAGGACTTCGATCCCTAATGTTCAAGTATTTCTCATCATTTTCAAATATTTTACTTACCTGTAGTCCTTGCAATAAATTACATAGAACTATCGATATCTGATACCCAAGTAGTAGAATTACGCAAAAAAATTTTAAAATATTATCATATAACATCCTTGATAAGCAACTCTTGCTCTTTTCTCTTATTCAACCTATTGGGGTCAAGAGAAGTAAGATAATTTTTCTTCCCATGACCCTGCTTCAAACAGTAGAAGCACTATGCCTGATTTGATTCAATATTGGACTTATTATTTTGACTGGGCTCAAAAGCCTCAGTATGAACCCATTCATACTGCTGAATCAAATTCAACTTTTGATACTAATTATCAAAGTTGAATCTCATAAGTGATCACTATCTAGCAATGATAGAAGCAATTAGGGTTTAGCCTTAATTTAAGAAAAGAGAATAATGACCTAAGTATATAAATTATTTTAAGCGTAGAGACTTGAACTTTAGTCTTAAAGTTTTTCCACTATTTTATTCGAATTAGTAGCCTCTACCTCTAATTCAAAAAATTACTTTAATTTTCTAGTAGATAATAGAATCCACATAGACTACATACAAGCCCAACTATGGTTGCTTAACCTATGTACATCCAAGGATAGGTTCATAACTAATTATTTCTTCAAATAACTTTTAGTAATTTAATTTTGCCTCAGAAACCTAATCAGTAGGCTAGGGCCTCTACTGTAAGAATCCAGTTAGGTTCAACTATTAACATGACTATACTTGATGCATCTAACCAACAAATGATTAAGTCCAACTATGGTTGGTCAACCTAACCACCATTAGAGAGATACATCCAAGTCATTATATGATGAATGATAATTCCATTAGTCAACAAACATCATAATTCCATTAGTCAACAAACATCAGACTTATGGACCTCCAATAATTATTGAGTTAATGGATCCATTATCAAACACCTTAATAGGAGGCTATGATTTAGTTATCTTCATAACTTTATCATTTTAAGGATCTAATAATTTTAGAATATTTAAAATTATTTATGATTTAAGGATAGAAAGAACATGGATAAATTTTCTTCCACTGACTTCACCAAGTCAAGTCCTTCCACTGACTTCTCAAGTCTCTGACAAGGACTAGGATCAATATCGATCCATGGGCACCTAGATCAATCTCACTGAATAAAATCAGTCTCACTGATTTTCTATATGACATGGGTTAGCACGAGTCAATGAGCAACCTAATCAAGATCTGATTAACTATATTGGTCAGATAAGTAAGATCGATGGGAGGGTCTGCTAAGACTTATCTTAGACACTATCAGAAGTGGCCAGGTAAGTGAGCTGCCAATTAAAAACTATCAATCTGAGAATGCCAGACTTATCTTAGACATCAATCAATTTAACAGTTTTGATTTGGTTTGCCTAAAGACTCGGGCTCGACCACTGAGCCACGATCAGTATCCATTTATTAGATGTATGAACTTTGATCAACTACAACTATTGAAGTGAACTATAGAAATGATCTAATCTTAATTAACTATTAATTAGGTTTGATCAATTTCTTAACTTAGTTCATATTTAATCTAACCCTAGCTCTAACCTAGTTAAGGATATGATCAAAGCTAACATATTATCCATTAATCCATGTCTTATGAAATTATCTTAGGATCTTTAAATCATAAATCTAGATCCTAAATAATCACTTAATTCTTAATTAAGTTCAAAGCTTATGGGTTTAGGTTTATGAAACCTCAGAACTAATTTCTAATTTGATCATTTGAAATATTTTTAAATTATAAATAGTTTACATTAAATCATATTCAATATATGATTTTAGATCTAATTTATTTTAATATTTAGATTATATCCTATGACTTTGAATCTAGGATTTTGTTGAAAGTAAGTTCTCAATTTAAAGTCTATAAAATAAATATGTCATACATATATATTCAAAATTTAAAATAAAAAAATATATATCAACATATGCAACAAGAAGATCTAGATCTAAATATAAAACACATCACATGGATCAGATCATAAATCATTTAAATTTAGATTTAAAATTTAAAAATAAATTATAAATCACTTTAGATCTCTTCTAAAATATTTATGATTTATTCAGATCAGTACATACTAAGACAACCTCTCTACTGTAAGGGATAAATCTTATACTAGGATAACTTTATAATCAGTATGTCCTACCCAATATTATTTAGATCTAATCTAAATAAGCTAAAATAGATCTAACATCTATTTAATTTTAGATTTAAAATTAAAAAATAAATCATAAAATTATTTAGATCATATCTAATTTATTCATAATTCAAAAATAGATCAGCACATACTAGGACAACCTCTCCACTGTAAGGGATAAATCTTATAGCAGGACAACCTTATAGCAGTATGTGCGATCTTTAGAGTATTATTTTTTAAATTTATTTTAATACAGACATAATGTTATAAAAAAATCTAGATACTCTGATACCACTGATGAAAAATATGTGGGTTTTATGCTTGAATTTCAAAATATTTTTGAAATAAATCACAACGGAAGATGCAGATTAAACTATTTAATCTACAAAAGCATGTAATCTAATTACTAAATTCTATATCTAGAATCTATAACATATCATAATTTATTCTTAAATATGAAAATAAAAATTTTGATATTGATCAAATCAATATCCTAGATCTAGAATAATTCTAGATCTAAATCCTAGATCGCATCTAGGTGAGAGAAAAGATCAAATCTCTTATCTTTGCATGGGTTGAAAACTTCATGATTGATTTTTGTTATCGTCTTAGGAGTCGTACATACGTTCGACCTCTACAGATAATCAATACGAAGCTGCAACATAAATCGAAAGTTTGTCGAACGAAAATCCACTCGAAGTGCTAGCTTCTCATGAATTCCTCTTGATGGTTAATTAAAAATTATTCTCTAGATCTCTTGGACACTCCAAGAGATAAAGAATAAGAGGAGGAATAAGAAAAAAATCCAACCCTTGAATCTTCCAAAAATTAAAAAATAAAAATAAGAAAAAATATACTAAGAGAAGATAGATCTTCTCTTTTAGGACATCAATGATTGATGTCCTGAAAACATCTCTATATTAGGACAAGAAGAGGCCTTTTTCTCTAGATTTTTCCCATGTTTCCACATCTAACATTATTTAATTTTTATTATAGAAAAATTTCATAAATAAATAGAGAAAAAGGATTCTCAAAGAAATCCTGAAAAAAGATCTTTCTTCTCTTCTTCTTCTCTCATCAAGACATGATCAGATCATGTCCAAAAAAAACCACCATGGCCCAACACCTTGGAGCACTCATCCCCATGCCCTCTCCCCCTCTCTCTCTCTAATTTTTTATCATGTAAAAAATACATAAAAGAATAAGAAGAAAAAACTTAAAAGAAAAATCAAGAGAAGACAATCTTCTCTTACCTTTATCCCTTCAAGACATCAACATTGGATGTCCAAAAGAAAGGTTCTTCCTCCAAGATAATTAGCACCCAAAACCCATGCCTTCTCTCCTTTTTCTTCTACTTTTTATGTGAAATTCATAAAACTTTTGACACTCAAAATTCATTTGAAGTAGGCGTCCCCTATTAATATGGAAGACTAGGTCAAACCTAGTCAAATAAGGAGACAAAGGAGGAATTTAGGGGGCGTCCAACTCTTGGACGTCTCCCCCTAAAATTATGGCATGAGAAATCTGAAACCCACACACACAACCAAAGAAAAAAATTCACACAAAAAAAATTGGGTGTGGGAAATATTGGCACATAAGAGAGGAAGAGGTGTTTTGGTTTCATAGGACTTTATCAAATAGAGTAAAAATCAAAACCAATTCCTATATTTGATCAAGTCAAATAATATACCAAATCAAACCAGATATGGGGTGTGGAGAACTTTTCATTGGCATGGAAAATATCACGTAAAATCTGAAAATAAATTAGTGGGCGTGGAACCTCTAATATGGCGCAAGGAAAGGAGTCCTAGTCTAACTAGGACTCTTCTATTTTGACTAGGTCAAAGCCATCTTAAATTTAATTTAAATCTTATTTAAATTAGATTTAAGTTAATCTAATTAATAGATAATTTTAATTTAATTAAAAATCTAATTAAATTAGATTTAAATTATATTTAAATCTAATTTAATTTTTAATTAAATTAGAAATTATGTGCATTCATGTCCTAGTCGAACAGAAACTTGTTCTTTCTTACAATTGACTTATCCAATAAATCAATTAGACTTAATCTAATTAAGTTTAAACTAATTCTAATTAAATCTAATTCAATTAGACTTGATCTCAGCATGATTGCTCAATCAAATTGAGCCAATTAGCAATCCAATTACTAATCAATCTTCCCACAACACCTGCATTAGATCAAACATCTATCACATTGATAGTTTGATCTTAGAATGATTCTCAATCATCGATTAACCATTTGATCAGGTTACAACCTCTAATGTATGTAACCCCATAGGTTCGAACTTAAGCTGGTAGCATAAGAACCAATTTTCGTACCGATCTAGCAATGGTTCCCAACGTTCGGATAGGTCGAATATATGCAAAGCAACAATCTCATAATCCTGGTCCATGGTTATCGTATAATTCATTTTTTTGATTAATAATGCTTAAGATGACTTCGAGTAAGCTGTCAACACTCATATAAGTCATCTCTATTATGTCTCAAAATTTTGCAAACCCCGTGACTCTTCACAAGGATTATCCAGGCTTAGATTTTGCTAAATTGAAATACAACGAGTCATTCTCTTTCTAAAGTTAATCAGGAATGATCAATTTTATCTTGACTCATACTGACTTTATAAGTACTTGACTGTATCCAAAAATCTTTCGAACCTATATTAGAAATATAAGCAGTCCAGCATCAAAGTACAGTGAGTTGTTTGCAAGTTACCATGGTGATCTCAGATCAGAGAGACATTATATCCATTGACCTTAGCTAGCTACTCTTGACAGTAGAGTATTTCATTGGTCATGTTTAGTGTAGATGTACTCCTATATCTCACTTGGATCTCATACTAGTGTCTTCATACCACTTAGTTATGAGGACAACCAGCGCATTTGGCATACAGCGACCTACACTCAATAAGTTATCGTTCTTATTAATAATTTATCATTTGATCGTGAATAGTTTAAGAATCATTTGATAAATCCTTCTTTATCGATTGATTATAGTTCTAAAGACTTCATCATAATTTAGAAGTTTATTTAAGAAAGATAAAACTTTTATGATGAACCAGCTAAATAACTATTATTATTAGATAAATCATATACTAATTCCAATCATCTACCACTTAGATAATTGACTTTAGAATACATTTTTCAATAGGAAGGATGGGCGGCATCAATCGAGAAAGGAGAGGGGTGGGGTCTCATCGATGGTGGAGAGGAGGGAGAGAGAGAAAGCGCACAGGAGGAAACCTAATTAGGGTAGATTAATTTTTACCTAACCTATGGTAGTGATTTTTGAACCATTACCATAGCTCTACGGCAGCGGTTCTCAAACTGCTACCATAGCTATAACTCTATGATAGCGATTAGAAAATTGCTGTCATAATCTATAGCAATAATTTTCAGTAACCGATGCCATAGGTTGGAAATTAATTTTTTATATTTTTATTTTAAATATTATATAATTTTAAAATTTAATATTCATCTTCACCATTCATTATCTAAATAATTATCATTAGAGTATTATCACAAAAAATCACCTCGATCCGATGGTCCTAGCTTCATCGATAAAAAAATTCAATTTCGATGACCTTGAATGATGATGTGATGATCTGATAGATGGAGATTATTGATAGATTCAAAAATCTGCAATGATGATTTTAGTGATATTTATAGCATACTATTAATATTTTACTTCAATCAGATATTATTATCATGGTCAATTTAGTACGAAATAATTTCGATCATTAAATGAGAAACAAGCAATCAAAGAGCCAAACGGCATCTAATTAAGAGATAATTTTTTAGTTAAATGATCTTTGCTATAATTTTAATGATTTTGTATGATGATGATTATAAAATTTAAATTATTTTTGTATAAATTATTCATGTTAAGTAGATCTTGCAAAAGCACGAGCATAATTACCAACAAAGTTTAAAAATGATTATCAAATGACGTATAGTTTTAGATTGTTCTTAGACCTACGAGTTAAATTTTATGATCACTATCATAAAAATGATTAAAGTAGTAGTCAAGATCATTTATGAAAAAATTATCTCATAATCGGACGTTGTCTGATCCTTTGATCATTCGTTTATCATTTAACGACTGAAATTATTCGATACTAAATTAACCAAAATAATGATATTTGATTGAAATAAAACTTTGATAGTATGCCACAAACATCATCGAGATCATCATTGCAGATTTTTGGATCTATTAGAGGTCTCCATCTATCAGATCATTGCATCATCATTCGTAGTCATTGAAATCAAATTTTTCTGATCGATGAAGCTAGGACCATTGGATCGAGACGATCTTTTGTGATGATATTCTAATGATAATTATTTAGATAATGAATGATAAAGATGAACATTATATTTTAAAATTATATAATATTAAGAGCAAAAATATGAAAAAAAGATATGGCAGTGATTATAAAGAATTATTGCTGTAGGTCGCATCTATTACAGCGATTATTTTAAACTACTACCATATGTTTGATCTATAATAGCGGTTATATGTAACCGTTGTCATAGATTGATCTATAGCAGCGGTTAGAGTAAACCACCATCATATATCGGATCTATAGCAACGATTCAGTATAACTACAGTCATAGGTCGGATCTATGGCAGCGATTCAGTGTAACCGCTGCCATAGATCAGACCTATGATAGTGATTCTTTGTAACCACTGCAATAGATCAATCTATTGTAGCGATTCTTTGTAGCTGCCATCGTAGATCTTATTACAGTGGTTTTGAAAATCACTGTGATAGTATGCGCTATCGTAGTCCTTTTTTGTAGTAGTACTTCTTCATGTCTTACGACTAACATAAAGATAGCTTTATATAAGTATGCATTAAACTGAAATGGAGAAGGTGCCTGCTGAAAATCTAATTTTATGTATTTTTTATTGGGCAATACTTTCTCAAGTGGCAAACGTCTTTATAAATTATAATGATAAAGATCTTTGAAAGGCATTGAATTACAAAAAGAGTAAGCGAACAAAAATAAGTGATACCTTAGATAATGATTAACATATCTCGGTTTGAGGAAGAGGTTTGCCAGATATGTCTCCCTTTCAAGCATCATGCAAGAGATTGGATGGCATCATAACAAACTATAAATCATCATGCCATCAATAATCAATAAATGACCAAAGTTTAAATATATAAGTTAGGATAACACGTGTTATACATCGAATAGCATAACTATTAATCAAAATTTAAATTTAAATTATAACCAATAACACAAATATCAATGAAGTCATAGTATTCCAAAAGACAATAATCCATTATTTCTTCCCTTTGTTTCAAGATTAGATAAGTGCTGATGACCGACACATTTAAAGAAAAAAATACTAAAAGTTATCCATTTATCAATGAAAGGGCATAAAGTTTACTTTTGATTAAGTGAAAGGATCCAATATTCAAAGAGATGAAATTGTAACTCAAAATACTATAGCATTTTGATATTATTAAGAAAGGTCTATAAGGCAAAGATATTCAAATGGTGCCAAAACAATCTTAACTTAAGTGGAAATTTGGATTAAGAGTTCTAAGATTCTTAAAATGACTTTCAAATGTTGTATGCTTATCGTTCTAGAATATAAAATCATATAATACCACTATCAGTTTCATCTATAATGAAATAGAAGCTAATATATAATTATTTGAAAAAAAGATAAGAATAAAATATTACGAGAATTAATCAATGTCAACACCTACAACATGATATTGAAAAACAAATCACAACCTCATATTATCTGACATAACCATAGTCTTTTATTTATTTTATTTTATTTTTAAATAAATAAAACTTTTAAAATATGTGGTTGTTAAAACTATCAATTTGCATAACCATAGTCATTAATTTGTCTGATCCTAACCTCCTCATTTTCTCACCCCTTTCTTTAGTAAAGTTGAGGTGATTGTTAAAACTATCGAAAGCAATAAGAATGACATATAGATTAGAGAGAGAGCTAATATACATGACACTTATTTCTTTATATGCATCATGTTGGTACTATATAGGGCTAGCGCACCTTTAAAGAATTCTTTCGCTTTAAAGAGAATCAAGCAAGACATACAGGCTACGAACCAAGCTTCTTTATCTCGATGTCACCTAATTAGGGCAAGACACAAAAGCATGCATACCAGTGAGCATTATTAAGTAGAGATGGAGTCTCCATAAGGATCGGTCGGGGGGTTTCTCTAGTTCTGAATGAGACACCTGACAACCAAAACAACCAAAGGACTACTCAAGGAAAGCATAGAAAATATCAGCAGAAACAAAGGAAAGGCACTTCTTTTGCTTTTCAATTGTTTTTTTTTTTGGAAGATCTGCCAAAATGAGAGCATCCAAAGGAAATCAAAGGGGTTCGTCCAATTCTGATTGAAGTTTTTCCTTAAGATTTAAACTTTCCTATTTGGCTACTTCGAGCCTCCCATCCGATAGAGACACTTGAGGATGAAAAATGAAAAACAAAGAAGCACCAGTGGAATATAAGAAAAATCAGCAAAAATAAAGAAAAGATGAAATAAATTAAAAGATAGGATTTTTTCCCATGTAGATTGAATTTTTTTTTGAGATCCATGGGAAGGAGAGACCAGAGGGAGATCAAAGGGGTTTCTGTTAGGATCAACTAGATAGAGTGTTATGGAATGACGTAAAGTGGATATGATAATCATAAAAAAAATAAAATAAAATCATACAAGCATAAAATACAGAAAATTTATGTGGTTTGGAATTTCTTGCTCCTACGTCCATGGCCGCAACAAATAATATTTTTATTAAAAGTTAGAAAGTTTATAATAGATAAGAACAAAGAAGAATTTCTCTTTTTCTCTCTCTTCTAGATGCAAGAATAGCCCCAAACATGAAGAAAAATTCATCTAGAGATAATTCACTCATCCGGTGATCCTCTAGAATTATTTACAAGAAGAATCCTACCTTCTTACAAGAAGATTTCTTGCCTTCTCTCTCTTTTTCTCTTCCTCTCTCTTTTTTCTCTCTTGGAAAAACATTCTTTTCTCTCTTAGAAAGGCTCCCGCCACTTTTCTCTGAGTTCTGCCAAGTTTCAGGTGCCCACAGGTCTATTTAAAGGCCAAAAACAATTTCAAATCGCGTACAAAATGGAGAACAGAGTTTAATCTGGACTCAAATAGGCTTATGACCGTCTGACCAACTCCAAATCAAGCTCATCAAGCCACTAATTAAGTTGCTGACGAATATTGCCTGTCCGATCATGCAGTTGGTCCACAGAAGTCTTCGTGGACCACATGAAACATCCACAAAATGCACTTTGGTCCATGTGGACTGCATAAAACTAGGAGGAAATGCCCCTGGTGCGACAGCATGGGCCGCCCGCGATCGGCCCATGCATGTCAGCGCGCACCTGCAATGGACCGTAGCCCCACTAGGCTGGCATGCCCGCCTGGGTCGCGCTTGCTTGCTTGGGCCATATGCCCATACTAGGCCGCATGGGCTTGCTAGGCCTGTTGGTGCCTAAGCCGCGCCAGCCAACTGGCCAAGCCTACCTAGCCCCTTCTTATTTTTTTTCTTTTTTCTTTTATGGGCTTTTTACTTTAGACTTTTTTCTGAATTTTTTGGATCTCGATTTTGGGCTCCTCTTATGGGTGGATTAGGCTTCACCATCCAACAACTCTTCCACTTAAAGACTAAGATATCCAATCATGGATCCACCTAAAATAAAAAAAAACTTCCAAAATAGATTAACATTCAGTGCGGCACCTCCACTCAACTAACTTTGGAGGTCAATTGAGGCCATATACAGTCTCAATTTCTTTATTATTGAATCTCTGATACTACTGATCATGTAGAGGGTATTTGGCTTACTACCTCGTGCTATCACCATAGTACATTTGATGATCTTTCAAGAGCCATCAACAAAAGTTGTAGCATATCCCTCAGCATCCAACTATCCAATTGAGATCAGATTCTTCTTTAAATCTAGGATATGTCTAACATTTTTTAGCTTCCATACCAACTGATTCAGTATCTTTATATATACATCATCTTTTTCCATAATATTCATCAGTTCACTATCACCGAGATAAATCTTTTCAAAATTTTTGGCAGCGTAATTTATCATACATTCTTTCCGGGAGATAGAATGAAATGAAGCTCTGGAGTCCAAAATCTATGACTCCATCGGACTGTCCATGCTGAAGATTAAGACATCAGCTATTGCCTCTATTGCTGCATTGATAGATTTCTCATTCTGACCTTTGTTCTTCTTTCTTGTCCAATAATTTTTCCTGATGTACCTTTTCTTACCGCAATACCAATAGCCATCATCTTTTGGTCTTAATTATCTCTTCTGTTTGGACTGTATAGTTCTTCCTCTTCTTTCTTGAGTAATCAAAGTAGAACTAAAATTTTCATTAGCTTCTCTCCTTCTGATATCTTCACTGAGAATTAGATTTCAGATCTCTTCAAATTTTAGCTTGTTTGAGCCACAAAAACTACTCATGGCAATCATGATAGCACCCTAACTCTCGAACAAAGAAGATAGTAAAATTAAAGTATGAATTTCATCCTCAAAACTAATATCAATAGAGCTTAGTAGACTCGTAATCAGATTAAATTCATTGATGTGATCAGAAACAGACGCACCTTTGAGCATCTTCAAATTAAATAAACGATGCATAAGATATACCTTATTGGAGGCCGAAGGCTTCTCATATATGTTGGTCAGAGCTTTCATCAAATCAGTTATCATCTTTTCTTCCAGGATGTTGAATATGATGTTCCTAGCCAATGTCAGTCTGATAACTTTCAAAGCCTGGCGGTCCAATAATTCTTAATCTGCTTGTGACATATCTTCAAGTTTCTTTTCTTTAAGAGATAAATGAAACCTCTTCTGATACAGATAATCCTCAATCTGCATACTCCAAAACTTAAATTTTTTTTCATCAAACTTATCGATCTTAACCTTTCTTTTATCTCCTGCCATCACTCCCACTTTTTTCTTCAAATCTTATACCGCTCTGATACCAGTTATTAGGATTGACTGGACAGTGTTACGAAATGACTTACAGTGGATACAGTAATCATAGAAGAAAGAAGAAAATAAAATTACACAAGCATAAAATATAGAAAATTCACATGGTTCAGAGTTTCTTTCTCCTACGTCTATGATCGTACAAAATAATATTTTTATTAAAAATCAAAAAATTTACAAGAAATAAGAACAAAGATGAACCTCTCTTTTTCTCTCTCTTCTAGATATAAAAACAACCACAAATAGAAAGAAAAATCCCACTTAGAGATAATTCACTTATCTGGTGATCCTCTAGGATTATTTACAAGAAAAACCCTATCTTCTTACAAGAAGATCTCTTACCTTCTCTCTCTTTTTCTCTTCTTTTCTTTTTTTCTTTCTTGAAAAAATATTCTTTTCTCTCTTGGAAAGGCTCCTGCTACTCTTCTCTGCATTCTGCCAAGTCCTAGATGCCCATAAGCCTATTTAAAGGCTAAAAATAGCTTCAAATCACATCCAAAACAAAGAATAGAGTCCAATCTAGACTCAAATAGACTTTTGGTTGTCCGATCAACTCCAGATCAAGCCCATCAAGCTACTAATCAAGCTCCTGACGAATATCGCCTGTTCAATCATGCAATTGGCCCATAGAAGTCTTTGTGGACCACATGAAACATCTGCAAAATGCGCTCTAGTCCATGTGGACCGCACGAAATCAGGAAGGAAATGCCCCCGATGTGACAGCATGAGCCGCTCACGGCCGACCCATGCATGCCTGCTTGGGCCACGCGCCAGCATTGGGTTGCATGCGCCCGTGCTAGGCCATGCACACCTGCCTAGGCCACACATGCCCGCATGGGCCTGCTAGGCCTATTGGCACCTGGGCCACCCCAGCCAAAGGGCTGAGCTCACCCAGCTCCTTTTTTTTTCTTTTTTCTTTTCTAGGCTTTTTAATTTCATTTTTTTTCTGATTTTCTTAGGTCTTGATTTTGGGCTTCTCTTATGGATGGATTAAGCTCTACCACCCAAATATTTCTCCGATTTCAATCAAAGTTTTTTTTTATAATTTCTTTCTCTTTTCGATGATCTGTGGGAAGGAAAGTACCTGAGGGAGGAACGATGGTGGAGACCGGTGGGACATGATGGCATGGAGGAGATGGACGTCCACGATGACTTGAGAAGGTTCGACGCCCTAGGAGAGTTTTCTCTCGAGCTCATCACCGCACATAACAACCGCATCCGACAATCAATCCAGTCCCTCTATTAACTCCATCGCTTTCTCGAGCTCAATGACTGTGCTCTCTAATCTCACCAACTTCTTTTAGTCATCTTCTCCATCGATGACTCCCACCATTGCCCTCACCGCCACCTCCACCACATCGGAGAATCCTTCCCAAGCTGATCGAAAATTGCCGCCCCACCTTGTCGAATGCCTCTCCCTATGAGCATTCGAAGAGAAAATTTTTGGAAGGCTTCAGGAAGGTTCGAAGAGGAAAAAAATCGGGTCAGAGCGCACTGAGTAGAAAGCAAAAAGAAAAAAATTGGGGGAGCCTAGTGGCATGCCACATGGCATGTGGGGGAGCAGGCCTCGACGCACTTTAATGTCTCTTCGTGAGAGTCCAAAGGGCTCGAGAAGCTCTGAATAGAAAAAGGGCAAGTGACAGCTTGATCTCCCAGAAAAGGATGAGATTTCACAAAATTCTATTAAAAAATTATCATCATTCTTTTTTTCTTCTTGGGCACTAAACTTTTAAATTCAAGTTAAAATTTAGATAGATTCTAAGACTGAATAGCTAAATGGGCTAACAAGATTAATCCTTTTAAAATTTTCAGTTCAATTCTATAAAATTATTCAATCAATAAAATTTAAAATATATGCATGTCATAGTAAAAAAAATAAAATTATTTAAAAATAAAAAATAAAAAATAGTGGTGGTACCTCTATATTTATGGCTGAGATAGCCTCAGAAGGATATATTAAAGATATTTTTTTGTATAGTTTTATAAGACCTTTTTTTTGTATATTTCTAGAGATGGAGAAAGATTATATAAATATATACATTATTATATTAACTTGAAGACATCATGGCATGCCTCTATCTTACGATTGTAGTAAAAATTTGGCTTGGTTTGATGATGTTTTTGGATATATGGAGAGTCTTATTATAATATAAATTATAATGGAAACTTCAGTTTGGTTTTGGATGTTGCTATTTTTTTTTGTTGCTTTTTGTTATTGTATATTTTTTCTTTGGTTAATGGTTAATTTTATTTTTTAATTAATTTTTTTCTAAAGGTTTCATTACAAAAAAGTTCTATGTATTTTTTGAGTTGCTGAATTCTCAAATAAATGCTAGTAGTCTCCATTTCTAAGTTGCTAAATTTATTTTATTTTTTAATTATTACAAAGTCAGCTAGTGATAATTTTCATTTTTGAGTATGTTTCATTATTTTACCATTCATAATTTTAAAGCCACATTATTTACCAAATTATTTATTTTCATTTTTTTAATTTAAATAAACTTATTATATATATATATATATATATATCTCTTAAATCTCAATAAATAAAAAAAATCTAATTTCTAAACCTGAACATTTTACGGTTGAATTGATACGTTATGTTTTATATTTTAAACAATATAATGACTTTAATAAAAGTGCTAAATGTTAAATATATAAAAAATATATTAATATATTTTAAATAATATATATTAATATATTTTATTAAATAATTTTTAAATTATAATAATAAAAAAATTATTATATTTCATGCATCGTAAGGTCCAGTAGTATCTAGTGTACACAATGACAGCAAGGCCATGGAAGAGAAGCAGTGGGTTTACTACTTAATTAAATGACCACAACGGTGTGCTACCCAAGTAATCCTCGGCAACAACAACAAAATCATGATAGATGTTTTATGAAACCACCATGCATTATTCACCGTTCTCCTCCCAAATTCTATTTATTGCCAACTTAATTTGAGCTCAACACTTCCCAGAGATTCAAGAATTATTAGCATCACTTGGACCTTTGCATAGCCCTTTTTTTAAAAAAAAAAAAAAAAATCATTTCACAAATCATTAAGTGCAATGCCTGCACTATAAACTCCGATATTTATGGCCCGCACGTTGTGCCCCTTGTGCACCAAGAAACATCAATATCGCGCATTGGTATCTCAACATCCAACATGCCCTCCACCGTCTTCTACCATAGAAGTAAAGTTTGCGTTCGGCGACAACGGCCGCGAACCGGCCCCAGACACCAATAATTGCGGGATGAGAAGCCCGGTGCATTCACCGGAACATTGACACTACAGAGGCCACGGATCGGACGGTGGAGAGGAGAGCCCGACGGAGATCGCCCCAAAAGATCCAAACATCGGACGCCAGTCTGGTCCTCGTTCTACTTTCCCGTCGCCAGAATCGATACTCGAAGACAGGCTCTGCCATTCTCTCGTTATCGTACACAGCAGTCGCGATCAGTGCCCAAATTTATTCCCGATTAAAGGCGGCGACACTTTTCCAACTACCCGGATTCAACGGTGAAAATCTGAACTTGAGAAGAATTACGGTGGGGGATCAGATGGTGAATCAAAGGATGGGAAGAGCTCGAAAGAGTGGTCCACTCATTTGACGGTCCTGATCACGTCTAATTTTAAAATAGAGAAAATGATAAAGATACGTTTGGTTATATTTTTTAATTTTTAATTTTTAAAAAATAAAAAAAATATTTTATACATAAGATAATAATTTTAATTTTAATTTTTTTGCCTTTCATTATATTATTAAATTTTTTTTTTTTAATTTTTATTTTTTAAAAATAAAAAAATGTTTTTAATGATTAATCAAATGCATTTTAAATAATTAAAAAGAAAAAAAAAAAAAAAGAGGACGGTGGTAGAAAAAACATAGTATGTGACCATGCGCGTGGACGGTCAGCGTGAGGATCGATGCTTGTGTGAGAAGAAAAGAATGCTTTCCTTCTTGTCCTTGTGATGATGTAAATCGGATAATTAAATTTAATAAAAAATAGTTTCCGCCTTTTACAATTCAGTGGCCTCTATTGTGCTTGCCGCTATTTAATTCCAGATATGTTCCTTTTGTTCCCTTTAAATTCTGTATTAGGAATTAGAGCAGGAAAAGATACACATCGGACTTACCAAATTTGACGGGGATCATCAAGTTTTTTTTTTTTTTTTTTAATATTTTTTATGAAAACATTAGAATCGACGCTCAACGCTTGCGCCGGGTGAGTTCGAATATCCCTCCAGTCTCCCCGCATTAAAATATAAATATAAACAAATAAATAAAATATATTAATAATTAACAGCTGTCATCCACGACAAAGGAGGCACGGAAGAGAGAAACGGGATTGGGAAATACCGGACTGAGGGAAAATTTATTAATGAAACACAGAAAGGACCATACTAAGTCGATTAATATGGGATTAGGACACGCGTAACCTCCCCTTAGATCGAGGATTAATCGAGGCTTTCGATCCTCCCCGAGTTAAAAGGCGGTGGGAGACGCCTACCGGTGGCTCCCGCCGTCTCTCGCGGAGGGGACGAGAGAGAGACAGAGGAAAGAAGGGGGAGAGAGGTGAGGAAGCGCCTCTCTCTCTCGCCTTTGGGTGCGTCTCCTCTCGGATGTGAGGAAACTCTTTTTTCCTTTTTTTTTTTTTCTTATGTTTCTTTGCTCAATTGGTCCCTGGAGGTGAGCCCTGGAGGGCGATCGAGTGATAGACCCGGGGATTTTGATGTGATCTTTGAGTGAGAACTGGCGATCTGGATTCTTTCGGCTTCGATCTGGAGATCTGGGGGCAGATCTGCGAAACAAGGCTTTCTGGCGAGGTATATCTGGTAAGGACAGAAGATGTCGATGGAATTGCCGCTGTTTTCATGAATTCATCGATGCTTCTCTTAAATTGGGTGTTGTTTGCTTTTGGACTAGTGGATTTTGTTGTAGGAATGGTGTTTTTTAAGCTCCGATCCGAGTCGTGGTTTTGGCTTGCACTTATTTTTGCTTTTGCGATTCCTGCATTGCACATTTGTTCGGGGTCACCGGTGCCACCCGTCTTGCATGACCATTTTCTGGATCGGTGTTATTAGTGAACCGTTGGATGGGAGTGATCTGAACGATGTTTTGCCCAGCTTGTCCTAAAGGCTACAACTTTTTCTTATTCTCTTGTATAATTGTATATGTGAGCTTTTGTGGTTACTACCTTACGATCATGGTATATATATTTTTGGGCATTTGCACGGGAATATAATTTTGAGTTTGTTGGTCGTCTCTGGATTTAGTTCTATCGATTTTCTTGGCTCCATTTTGGTTTAATTGGTTTTGTGTTGCACCTGATCGCTGGATGTTCGAGCAGGCATTCTTTCATTACAAGGAGACAGCACGCTGACTGAATCAGATCTGTTTGGTTAGATTATGAGATTTATGACTCGATCTTAGTGATTCTAAGCACAGAATTGTTCTGGTCTTGGTGGTGAATCTGACCTTCTTCTGTTTTACTCGCTCCCGATGAGTATTCTTTCATCCATTTTGGTGAGGTTAACTTTTTTTTTTTTTTTTTTTTTTTTCTTGAAAGACCTGATATCTTGTCTACGCTTCTCTGATATTGACTGTTGGGTTACCGTTCTTCCTTTGGCTGTCCTGGTCTTCGAGGAGGCAGATATCTCTAGTAACATGTGCACTGACAGCTCATAGTATACGCTATACCCGTACTTGCTGGGTTTCTCTGACTTTTTAGTCCTCTTGGTATTGGTGGCTGTTCTGTTAAAGTCTTGGGATAGTTTTTGGCCAGTTTGTTGGTGTTGTGGCTGATTCTTGGATATTCTAGTTTTGTTGCAACTGCTTGATATTTCGTTTACTTTGATCATATATAATTTGTTTTTTGGATTCTCTTTTGAGCATGCAAACGGCAGAAAAATCAAGAAAATAAATCCTTTTGAAGTAAAGTTAATGTTCCTGAATCAAGGTGCACGGTGAAACTTTGCCACTTATTTTCTGGTGTTTCTGGAATGGAAGCTACATAGAAGTGATTATTTTGTTAAATTCTTTACCCTTTCTAAGAACTCCCATGCACATATCTATGTATTTTTATTGGAAGCTGCTGATGCTTGTCCACATCCATTGCCTTTCTACAATTGTTATGCACTGATACATCAGGTCAGCTATGCCTGCTCTTCATGCGGGTTTACAGTTTTATGGTAGGGTTCTTTCTTCTTCTTCTTCTTCTTTTTTGTTGGGGGGGGGGGTGCGGATATGAGATTACTGAGATTTCTGGGGATCATTTATTTAGGAGAATGATTGTGGAGGAAAATAAATTTTATCATATTTGATTGTTGGTAAAATTATTTAGAAAAATAGCAGCATAAAATGATTACTATATTTGGTAGGTGGTAATCTTATATGAAAATATTGCCAAATTTTCAACAATGCTCTTAAATAAATGATTCAGATAATAATATTTTTTTAATTCTATTTGTCGGATGTTTATAGCAGCTTGTATAAACATTGTCAGTATTGACTATTTTGAATATTGAGGTATATTAACATAACTTAATAAATATTTTAAAATTAATTATATACATTAAAAATATATTTCTTATAATAAATAAATTTTAGTATATATTGGTATGTAAATAATATATATGAATTATTTATAAATATTATTAACTAATATATTCATATATACTAATATAATACTAATTATATTAATTTAATTAATATAATATTGATAAAATATAAGTGAGGGTATTTCCGTTGACAAATGATATTTTCAGGTTCATGCCTCTCGGTAATTCAGCATGGAAAAATAAATACCATGCATCTAGCAGTATTTATTTTATTTTCTCTTTCAGAAAAAGACATGTGATCCATCATTTATTTTACCATCTTTCTCATCCACTTTTCATAACAAATATGGTCATCTAACATGGAAAAATATTTTCCATGCTTGATTACCCCCAACCAAATAGGCCCTTAGGGTAATCTAAGCATGTCTGATAGTATAGACTTTTGACAAATGGTCGAGAATATGCATTTTAGTTACCTAAATGTCGACAAATAACTCCTATCTTAGTTTGGGACTCTTCTGTCGGTACTCCACCCCACAGGTATTGCATTGACTGATCTTGCCTCGGTCCTCTTCTAAATGTCAATACCATTGCTTGTTTCTTCTGGAGCTTGGCCAGCTCATTTTGTTTAGACAAGCTGTGATCTATAATCTATGCTTTTGCACTGTTGATGAATCAAAGTACCTGAATCCCAAACAGATTGGGTAATGCATGTTGCTGGTCATTATTCACATCAAACATGGCCGGTGGATCCCTAGAGCCGTTCTGGAAAATTGATGTGCATGGTGGTCATAGTCATGTATAATTATGGCAGTGGATGTACATAGCTATTTCTATCAATGGTGTAAAAACATCTCATTCTCCCTGATGCTTTGTGACACCTGTCATCTCGCGAGGTTTGTTTGCAACATGCTGTTGTACAATGTTTTGATGACTTTCGTTGAATAGAGATTTCTGCTAGCTTATTTTTTGATTTCCCTTTGTATTTATAAGTGGTTGCCTTTCATTTGTTTGGTCCATTAAGGACGGTAGTTTTCTTGCGGCAGCACGGTTCTCCTCGGTACTGGTCATGGATTTGATTGACAGTGCTGCAAATATGTGTGATGTTGCTTTTTGGTCATGGTAAAATTGGTTTCCCAGTAGGCAAACTTTGGTACGTGTTTTTGGTAATTCTGATGGTTGTTATATGTTTACAACCATTGGACAGAATGTGGTCGGAATGGAATTTCTTTGCTTTTTTTCATGATATTTATTTCTTTTATTTCATATGCTCCTAATTGCTTCTTTTTGATTGACAACAATGATTATGCTCCTGTGCATATAGAATATGTGTTTTTGTCTAAGAATGCATTCGCCACGGATGTTTGTATTGCCTTGATTGATCGTGTCTTATGTTTGATTTCCTTGTATAATTTTTGTATGAATCTTTATTCTCATCATCTTTTCTTCTGGTGAAGGCTTTATCTCAGCAAGTTCTGGTTGTGCATTCTTGTCTAGTTGGTGCATCATTATGTCCCTTTACATTTCAAAGTGGCTTTGTCTTTTGTTTCTTTCTGTAATTATTATTTTTGTTCTTGTGCTTTATCGTTTTATTAAACCTTGGTGTTTGATATTGCAGGAGAGTCACAATGGAGCACCGCCCGGCAGGACTTGATCCCATGAGCCAACCGTACCCAGAATGCATGTCAGATAGGAAGTCAAGATTTTGGCAAATTGATAGCCAATCGATTCCGGGAGAACTCATCTGTCCGCGACCAAGTCGTCCCACTAGGGTCCTCTGTTTCGTGGATAATCTCAACAGAATTGGCCCAAGACCAAAGAGGTTGGCTACAACAATCAAGATCGTTTTTCTGGATTCGTAGTTTTTGCCTAAATTGTCATTGTTGAAGTCACAAACTTACCACATTGTTCGTATATGATTGACCGGATGTTCTTTTTTTTTCTTTTCATGACAATCTCTCCTTTCATTCTTTGTTGGCATTATGATTTTACCAAACCTTTGAAGTTCCCAAGCCTGTGTCATTGTATAGTTTATGCTGTGACAACCAAATGGCCTAATCATTTGTTGTACAACTCAAAGCCCCTGGCGAGCGGTACCACATGGCAGCCGACATCTCACTCCAAAACTAGGGACCTGATAGACGTGTTCCAACCAATTGATTGTCAAGGCATTATCGTTTTTAGAACTTGTCTCAGGACTATATGATTGCATGTTGTCGCGAGCCTGAACGTGGGTAGTGATTATACTTTACATGTCAATCATGCTTCACCATGATCCACTCGTGATGGTATAGAGCTGTGATCACATCCGTGTAGGTTTGAGTTATTTTGAGTGTTTTCTCCTCATTGCTGTGAGTTCTTGTTTTAAAATTGTTGACGAATGAAGCAGTCTGAGCTTTTGGACACTTCGCAAACCTCGTACTGTGGTGATATCATATACACATGGAAGTTTCAAATCATGCATATCAGACATGATACCATGACGAACGTTTTCTGTTTATGGTTGTTTTGTTTGCTGATTCTGTTCTCAATTTTGTTTCAGCATTTTACCTATCCATAGAGGGGATTGTGGCCCGGAGATCCTGGATATTATATTGAACAAGGTACCCGTTTGCTTCGAAATCATGTAATAGATATTTGAGCCGTAATTTCTTAGTTCTTGTATCCAGTTTGGATCTAATTTCTTAAGTTCGGTCCGTTTCAGGATGATCCTGATGGTGATTTAGACATGAACAGCGCAGCAGGCTTCTTCTGTGGCTCGCCGCCTGTGCGCACCAACAATCCGGTGGTCCAAGATGCAAAGTTTGCTAAACAAGCTCAAGACCTCGCTTCCCCTTTAGGAAACTCTTTTGGGATGAAGCCACCGGGGAGAGTCGAAAGAGGCTCCCCATCCTGCGGGAAATCATTCGGAGGGAGCCCCAAAGTAAGAATCGAAGGTTTTGCCTCCGGGAACTCTGAGTCCCACTGTGTAGTCCCTGCGCTCGCCTGACCCCATCCCAAACCTAACCCATTCTGCTGCCTTTGCTGCTGTAAATTTTTCCCTAGTCAGCCATCTACTCGTTGAAACTTTTGAAATGCTAGTTTGGAGAAGAGAATATGGTCCTGTATATATATCCAGGTTTCCATGTATCCAGAATTTGTCTGTACGAAGGAGTCTGGTATCCGAGGTTTGTTTAGGTTGGAGGCTGGATTCAGTTGGATTCAGATGTACAAGTGTAAATAAACCTTTTTTTTTTTTTGTGTGCGCGCGAATCCTTAGTCCTAGTGCTATCGATGGCATTTACTTTTGTTCATCTCATTGGGCTGAACCAATCGCAACTATTTTTCTTTATTCATTTTTCCATTTGCCGGAGTATGTCACCATGTACAGCTTATGTATTGATAAGTCCAGAGGATGTGTCATCACGTCGGCCTATCCCCACCATCAGGGGCAAATCCGTCATTGAGCACCACCTGACCGACTTTGCTCCAGCGGTGGCTGCTCGGAGGGAACCGACTCCGGTCGGTGGGCCGCCGCCTCCAATCCTTTCGGATAATCTCCGCCTTTTAGACTCTTTCTCGCGCTCTCGTGTAGCTTCCAGCGCCTTCTCCGACACACGTGTCCCTTTCTCTTCACTCGACGTGTCCCACCTCCACCCTCCTCGGGCCGCTTGGCCCCGCTCCCATTCGTCCCCATGCGACTTTTATACACTCCACCCTCCGGTCCCCTCCTTTCCAAAAATCCATAAGCAAAGCATCGATCCCTTGCTTCTCTACTTCCATCCTCGCCACTTTCTTCTCCTATACTTGTATTCCATTTAACCGATCGCTCTCGATCATCCTCCATGGCTTCAAGGATGTCGTCGGTGAGTTCACTCACTTGTGCTGTTCGTATGCGCTCTTTGCTTTGCTTTTCTTTTTCTTTCAAACGGTCATGATTAAACCCTAGCTGTCTATGTTTCCAAGAATCTGTGGAGATCCCTCGCGAATTCTCGGCGATTCACCACGTCGACGGCCCCCAAGATGAAGGCCTTGACACCAACTGCAAATGATTTCTTGGGCCTACATCATGCCCCCAAACCAAGGTCTAATTTCTCTCCTCTCTGTAGATCATTATAGATATTTTTAAATAAATATTATTTTTATATGGTATATAGCAGTGTATGGACATATATTTTTCTTAGAAAAAAAAAAAAAAAAATCATCATCTTCGAATTTATCTCTAAATTGATTCGAACAATCTGACGTGTTTTCTCTCACATGATTTTGCGGATTCTTTATATAAACTACATGACTAACATTTGTGTGTGTATATATTATGAATTTAAAAAAAATGGATCGGTGGCAGAGGGGATTTTGTGCCGGTCTATGTGGCGCTGGGGCTGATAACGTTATCGGTGTCTTTCGGGCTGTACACGGCGGAGCACGAGCTGCTGTACGCGCCCAACGTGCTGGTGAGCAAGAAGAAGAGAGAGACGGTGCCGGAGGTAGAAGACCCCGACTGGGCCGCCCAAGAGGCCGACCGATTCGTCCGCAAATCCATCTTCCGCAAGATCGCCCACCTCCAGGACTTTGACGCCATCCGGGCCGGCATCTCCGATCCCATCCGGGCCAACATGTATGTATGGTGGATTAATATTTCGTATGCACAAAATAATAGAGAAAAAGGGTACTTGCGTGGTAGTATTAATTTCAGATAGAAAAAAAAAAACATATAGGTGGCATTATTTCTACTACTAAGTGATGGCTAATGGCTACAATTGATGATAAGTCTCTGAAGACTTGATTGTAACTCCAGCTGGGCTCCACCCAAACCGGCCCATTCACTGGGTTGAGTTGGATCTGTGTTTGTGTTTTATAAATCTGGGTTCAAAATTTCGTATGGATTTAAGCAGAATACAATCCTGTTTTATCCAACCTGACCCCACCACCCCACCTAACCTAATATATGTATTAGTAAATGTAGCGTACATGTGCGTCATTTTCAAATTTAACTTGCATATTTATAATGTCAAAAAGTGTATTAGATTGATGAATGATTAACTATGAATCCGGCAACTATTAATTTAATGCTTCTTTAAATTTGATGATTTTTGTTCATCTCAATATAAAAACTAACCTAATTTGATCTGAATTTAGTTAATGATAGGATTGGATTGGGCTAGAGAAATTCGAACTCGCTAAGTTTGTCCGCAACCCAGCTTACGCTTGTTTTATTTACTTATTTATTATTTATGTTGGAAATAATTAGAAGGGGTCAACCGCCTCCCCATCTCATTATTAGGAAACAATAATATACAAGATCAGAGAGTTAGGTCGTTGTTATCAGCTCTTTACAATAAGTCATTATATTAATTATTTTTTTTTTAAATTCTTTGCAGGCCGATGAAAGTTGAAACACTGAAGTCGGTTGGGGTGGACCCACGGGGCCGCTGAGAAGACTCGCCAAGTCTTGGGCTAAGGAATATTGAAAGTATCCACCTTTGTAAATATGGTGTTACGTTCATGCTTGGTTCCTGGGGAAAGGGTCGGTTCCTTCCTTCTCAAGTGTTTTGAGGGGAGGATCTGCTTTTTCTTTTTTTCTCTTGGTGCTTTCTATTGTAAATAAGAAATAATTTCTGGGGTTATATCCTAATAATAAAGCCAATTCTATACGGATATAGTATCAGCTTTGTTTTTTTTTTTTTTTTTTTTAATAAATTTTATTTTATTTTGTAATTAAAAATTGTATATCCATATCTATTATGTTTCTATTGGGTTGGGGCGGATAAAATTGATGGATTGGATTAAGTTGTTGGAAAGTAGATAGTATTCTTTTATTTAGCTGCTCTAAATTATAAGGAATGGTAAAGATGGTTACGAGCTATTGACTATTTTTTTATACAATAGAAGAAAATTTGAGTATAATGGGGTATGCTCCATTCCAAAATATTGAAAAAAATATTTTTTTTTCAACAGAAATATCCAATCCTTCTTTCAAATTATACCAATTTCTCCTCTCCAATCCATCAATATCAAGAAAAAAAATCAAAATACCAACTACCATTTCTTCGTATATCGTGTCACATTCGATATGTGCCAAAAATGTGCCATACCTGCTGTCACATTCGATGTGTGTCATATCTGCTATCGATCGCTTATTGTCGCGATTGTAGTTTGTGCGACACTTGATTCGTACTACACTTACCATCTACACGATCTTCGTCATCCGCCATTTATACTTGTTGCCGCACTCGTCGTGCAGTCTCCACTCATGTCGCCTCCTCTTCTCAGTTTCGATGCCACCATCCAGAGCACCTTCCACATCTATCGTGCCGCCTCCATGCAAGATCGGTCCGTGCCTCTTCCCTGCTTCATCGCCAAATTGCCTTTCCTCGTCCTACAGTCAAACCTCCTATACCTCCCACCTTGCCTTGCTTTTCCTTCTTGATATCACCCCAACCTGGACCCTCCGTGGCACCATCCAGCTGCACCCTTTATGGCATCTCCTGTCTGTCTCCTCTTCTTTCCCTCCATGATAATAAATTCTGCCCACAGTTTCCTTCCTTTTTTCTATAATTCATTTTTTTCTTTCTAAAAAAAGGCATAAAAATCATAGAATCTAGTGATCGTTTTGGAGCTTCTTTGAAGATGTTAGGCAGTTTCATCAAGGAAGAGGAGTTGGAGAAGGCAATAAGTGAGGTAGTGACTCGTGTCTCTAATTCTCAATTTGGAATGGATAATCCTTCTTTCTAGATCAGTTTTGTTTGGCTGGATGGATTTCTTACCTATCTTTTATGGGTAAAAAATGTGCGGCTGTTCATCAAAGCCCGTTGTTTGGAGGGTTCTTATCAAGACTAAAGCGTAGCCACCAACAAGAGACATTGTATTGATACAATGGGAGTCAAAAAATTTACTTATAATGGCCTGGCTAATCAACTCCATGGTGCCCTCAATTGCTCATGTCGTTCTTTGAAACCGCCCAAGAAATTTGGAAGGCTGCTGCCCGAACTTATTCCCAGTAAGGCAACACAGCCTAAGCTTTTGAGCTTAAACATAAGGTACGTGCACTCAGATAGGACGAAATTTCTATCAATGCTTATATGACGGAACTTCAACGTATATGGTGACAGCTGGATTTTTATCGCCCCTTCAAGACCTGCTGTGCTAATGATGCTGCTGAGTTCAAAAAATTTACTGATGAGGAGCAAATCTTTAATTTCCTTGCTAGCCTTAATGAAGAATTTGATTCGAGCAGAATTTAAATTTTGAATCGAAGTTTCGATTTGCCTCCTCTCAATTAGGTTTTCTTACTAATTCTAAGTGAAGAGACTTATCAACGTGTGATGATCGCCTTCTCTATCGATGCAACCTATTTTATGATGGTTGCTCAGCCACAATTACAATCTCGTGATAGAGATGATCGAGATATGTGGATATGCTTCTATTACAACAAACAGGGGCACATTCATGATACATGCTAACAATTACATGGCCGCCCTCCATCTGGCTAGGATCATGGTAAAGGAGGATGATGAGATGGTGGACAATCTGTAGGAGCAATAGGCCATGGTCAGACCAATTTTTTTGAGGTTCACGATGTTACTTTATGCATTTCAACTCCTCCATCTATTGTGGCTTTATCTGTTTTTGTTCCTTTATCTCCTACTCCATCTGCTGATGCCGGATATTCTTTATCTATGGAGGAATTGTAGATCCTACGTCACATTCTAGCCAGGCTGAACACTTCTTTTAGCAACACTTCTTCATCTGTTAGGAGTTTGCTTAGTAATTCTTTTAGTCTTTCTTCCATTTTTCATTTTCATTTTGCACAATCTAATTTCTCTTGCATTAGTTCTTATACTTCTGATAGAGATAGTGTACTTACTGCCTTAGATACTTTCTAATATTGGATCCTAGACTTAAGAGTTACTAGTCATATGACAGGACAATCCAAGTTGTTCGTGTCATATTCATCTTGCTTTGGTCGAGATAAAGTTTATATAGTTGATAAATCCTTCTCTACTATGTCAAAAAAATGTTCTATCAACTGTACACCGACCATAACGTTGCCCTTAGTTTTATATGTTCTTAGTTTTTCCACAAATCTTCTCTCTATCGGCTCCATTATAACTACTTTAAATTGCAAAATCATTTTTTTTCCACCTATTATCTTCTAGGAGCTGACACTGGGGGAGATGATTGGGTATGGTAGAATGCATAACAGGCTTTATTATTTGACTGAAAAAGGATAGGAAAGTAATTTGGAGACTGACTTGGTTATATCTTCTTTTGAGAATGCTATGTACAAACTCCAGTTACAATATCGTAGGCTTGGACATCTTTCTTTCTCTGTGTTAGCATGACTTTTTCCTACTTTATATAATATCTATGACAAACATAAATTGGTTTGTGATGCATGTGAATTTGCTAAACATATGCGAACTATCTATCCTATTTCTAGCACTCGAAGTATTAAGATCTTTGATATTATTCATTCTAATATATGGGGGTCATGTAGTACTATTTTTTTTTTCTGGATATCGGTACTTTGTCACATTTATTGACCATCATGGTAGAGTAACTTGGGTCTATCTACTAAAGACGAAGGATGATGTTCTCAAGTGCTTCAAAGAGTTCCACAAGTTTGTAAATACTTAGTTTAATGCTACAATCAAAACTCTAAGATCAAATAATGACACTGAATACATAAATAGAGAGTTCCATGAGTATTTAACTATTTATGGAATTATCCATCAAACTATATGTGTTAATATGTCTGCTCAGAATGGGATTGTTGAACGTAAAAATCGATACTTATTGAAAGTAGCCCAATCGTTGTCCTTCACTATAAGGGTTCCTAAATTTCTTTGGGGTGAGGCATTTCTTACTGCAGCCTATCTTATTAACCACATGCTTCTTCAAGCTTTAGATTACCACATGCCACTTGAGTGCCTACAAAGGGTGTCTTCTTTTATTTTACCTCCTCAGATATTTGGATGTGTGTGTTTTGTCCGAGATCATCGATCTACGATTAGTAAACTTGATCCTTGGGTTCCCAAGTGGATGGTCGTTGGCTATTCTACCACTCAGAAGAGATATAAATGCTATTATCCTTCTGAGCAGCGTATATTGGTTAGTATAGATGTGACATTCAGGGAGTCTGAGGCATTCTTTAGCAGTGATCCTTAGATAGAGATGGTAAAATCAACTCGACCCGTTGGGTATGCACCCTATCCAAATCCAGTCAAACCCAAAAAATAGGATTTGATTGGATTTGAATTTAGGTTTGAAAAAAACTCAAAAACTATAGCATGGGTATAGGTAGGGTATAGGTAGTACTATTTTCTATCCAAATCCGATCCAAACCTATGGATATAAGTAATACCCGAACCCATACCCAAATATATATATATATATATATATATAGAGAGAGAGAGAGAGAGTTAATGTAATAATTATATTAGTTTCATCAATTATTGAATTATATTTATATATTTTTTCTTCATTCTCATTATCTTTTAGTATTTTAAGCTTCCTTTTCACTTAATATTTTTTTATTATAAAATAAGATAATTAATATTTTTTATATCTTAAAAATATTATAATTTTAAAATTTTTATCTTTTTGAATAAGTTCTAATAGAGATAGTCTTGTTTTATTTAAAAATAATGCACTTCCATCATTACTTAAAAATTATGTTAGTTTTTTTTTTTTTTTTTTTGGTATGGATGTGTATGGATTGGATATGAAAAATGGATTACCTGTGGATATTCCGAACCCATTAGGTATGGGGATGTGTATCTCTTTAATTTTTTATCCGATCAGGTATTGGATAGAATTTGGGTATAGGGTATTAAGTTTGAATTTGGGGATGGATAGTATAATATCCTACCCAAATTCTGCCCATTGCCATCCCTATCCTTAGATATGCCCACTGATCAATCTACTATTGTATCCGACTTTCTCTTCTCTCCTAGTGTTTCATCTGATTTTGCCGGCCATGAGGGAGAGTCTGAGGAGCGGGAGTTTGGCAAGTAAGAGCAGTCTGATAGTAATTCTGATCGATAGGGGAGCAATAGTCTTTTCCATATGTTATTGAGCTTGGTATGCATTCTCCTACTATCCAACAGTCTCCTTCAGAGATGGCTCCGATATCTTCCTCCAATGATAATGGTGGTAACATTCTTTTGACTGATTTATATCTTCCTATTGCTCATAGAAAAACTTCTCGTCCACACATTATCCCTTCTTGTTACTGTGATGATATTGCTGATATTACTTTCTCTGAGTCTCATTCATCTTCATATAGATCTTTTATTTCATCTGTAGCTTCTATCTCTATTCCCTTGTACTGGAAGGATGCTATGGCAGACCCAAAATAGGAGATAATGCTTGAGGAGATGAAGGCCTTGGCCAAGAATAATACATGGGAGCTTGCTCCATTACCTATTGGGAAACAAGCTGTCGGTTGTAGATGGATTTTTGCCATAAAACAAACTCTGGAAGGGACTATTGATCACTATAAAGCGCGGTTGATAGCAAAAGATTATACTCAGACATACGAAATAGACTATGATGAAACCTTTGCTCCAGTTGCAAAGATCAACTCTATGAGGACCCTTATATCTCGTGCTGCTAATCTTGGCTAGAGTCTTTTTCAATTAGATGTTAAGAACACTTTTTTACATGGGGATCTTTAGGAGGTGTACATGGAAATTTTTTTAGGTTTCTCTAATGCTGCAACTACTAAAAAAGTATGTCAGCTAGGGGTGGTAATTGGATCGAATTGGATTGGAAATGGGTCGGGTCAATGCAGGTCGGGTTAGAAAATTGTCAATCCAAATTTGACCTATTTATTAAACGAGTCAAAAAATTCAAATATGAATCCAACCTTTTTATTAAACAAGTAACCCGACTCGACCCACTTAACCCATTTATTAAACAGGTTAAGTGGGTTAAATGGATTAAATAGGTTGGATTAAATGGGTCAGAAATAAGTTAATCAGGTTTTAAACAGGTTAAACAGATCTTAAACGGGTTAAACGGATTAAATGGGTTAAATAAGTTATATGACTCAACCTGACTTAAATATTAAATGGATTAAACGGGTCAGCCATCTGAAACCTGAATCCGATCTATTTATTAAATAGGTTAAATGGGTTAATCCGTTTACGATCCAAACCTGTTTAATCCAAATCCAAACCTATTTAAGGTGGGTCGAACGCAGGTTGGTTTGGCGGGTTGGATCAATTTTTTCCATCCCTAGTGTTAACTACGTTGCTCACTTTATGGCTTGAAACAATCACCTAGGGCTTGGTTTGATCGATTCCGATGCACATACTGGAGATGGATTCTCAGCAAAGTAATGCTGATCATACTATGTTCTTTCAGCATAATAGTGAAAATGTCATAGTTCTAATAATATATGTTGATGATATAATCTTGATGCATGATGATCTTCTAAAGATTGATCGTCTAAAGACTTGTTTAGCTCAAACATTTGAAGTCAAGGATCTTGGTCCATTGAGATACTTTCTTGGGATTGAAGTTACTAGATCATCTCATAACATTTTTCTTTCTCAGCGAAAGTATGCACTTGACTTACTGACGGAAACAGGCACATTGGATTGTAGACCTGCAGCTACTCCTATTGAGCAAAATTATCGTCTCATGGCAAATGGTGGTACTCTAGTTGATCGGGAGAGATATTAGTACCTGGTGGGATGGCTAATTTATTTTTCTCATACTCATCCTGACATCTCCTTTGCTGTCAGTATCGTGAGCCAATATATGCACGATCCTCGTGAGTGGCATCAGAAAGCTGTCAATCGGATTGTACGTTATCTTGAAGGGTATTTTAGACGTGGTCTTCTATTTTTTCATCATGAACACCTTAAGATCGAGGGATATACTGATGCTAACTGGGTTGATCTCTGGATGATAGAAAGTCCACCTCAAATTATTATATTTTCTTGGATGGCAATATTGTAATATGACACAGCAAGAAGTAGGATGTGGTTGCTCGTTCCGGTGCAGAAGCTAAATATAGGGCTCTAGCCTAAGGGGTCTATGAAATTATGTGGTTAAAGTAATTATTGATTGAGTTGCATCTTTTTCGGTCTTCTACTATGCTTCTCTTTTATGACAAAAAGCCAGCCATTAATATTGCTAATAATTCTATTTAGTACGATCGGACGAAGTATATTGAGATTAATCGATATTTAATTAAAAGAAACTAGATCAGCGAATTATCTACCTTTTTTTTGTCAAATCCTCTAAATAACTGATTGATATTTACATGAAAGAGCTTAACACTTTAATTTTTATATTTATTTATAACAAGATGGGACTTTATAATATCTTCGTTCCATCTTGAGAAAAAGTGTTACAAAGTAGATAATATTTTCTTGTTTAGTTACTTTAAATTAGAAATGATAAAGATGGCTACAAGCTATCAATAGCATGAATATTTTTTTATAAAATAAAAGAAAATTGTATATAACAGGATTTTCTCCATAAAAAAAAAAAAAAAAAACTTCTTTCAACATAAGTTGGATCAGATTGATTAATAAAATAATCATATAAATA
This sequence comes from Cocos nucifera, assembly GCA_006176705.1. NCBI lineage: Eukaryota > Viridiplantae > Streptophyta > Magnoliopsida > Arecales > Arecaceae > Cocos > Cocos nucifera. The sequence continues at coordinate 200,169 of QRFJ01000051.1, read as the reverse complement.
TTTTCAAAATAACTATAGTGTCGAAAAGAAGGATGGGATATACTATTAAAGATATTTTATTTAAAAATCGTATCCAACGGATCGGTACAACTGACATCATTCGGTCGGATACAATTTATCATACTTTTAGGTGCATTGTTTGGTATCGACACCTGTTCCTCCGCTTATTATTCTATCGTACAGGTGGTGCTCCAATTTTTTCTCGGGATGGCATTATATTTTTTCTTTTATTTTTTTATCGTTGCTGTATAAGAACGAGAGAGAGTGTGTGTGTGTGTGCATGTGTCATTAGCGTGAACACGTAAGGCGCATGGAAGGGGCTTAATTCTAGGACTGCAAGCGGCGTGTACGCATGGAATGAAACTTATGGGTTGGACTTTGAACGGATTGGGTTCATTCTTTTCCATCTGAAATTGATTGAAAAATAATCGAGTCTAATTTGAGGTGAAAGTTATTTTGATCGATCTTTATTTTTTTTTGAAATTATAATCCATTTTTTATGTTAATCCAAGCGATCATGCTTTAGATTTTTATTAATTAGTTAATAATATACTGCTGAATATAATAATATACGTTATGAATCGAATCTTTAAATGTGTTTTTGGCAAAGTTTGTATGTATTAGCGGTCTGATTGGATAAAATCCGAACTGATAAAATAGATATTATATTTGGTTCGGTGATGGAAATGGACTGGCAATCGAAAAAAATGTTATAGAAATAGATTAGGTTTGGAGTTGCCTGTTTAAACTACGAATGGGATTTTGGTTATGTCATTGGAATGTAAGCAAAGGAAAAATAGAGAACTTGATGAAGCATCTGTCACAGCTGATCGGACTTTCGCCTCGATGCTGGATTCCATGACTTCATGCTTACACATTTCTACCAAGGACTGCAGCTTTTGTGAATGCTGGTTTTAAGATCAATCAACATCGCGGCACATAAGAATTTTCTAGATTTTTTTTATAAAAAATTTCTTTTTTTTAAGAGAGAATAATGGAGAGGAACCCAGCCACATGCAACCTACGAGAATGAAAAATTTATTTCATAATTTAGGCCTAGGCCTATCATAGTCATCAGAGATCATGACTTAAATGGTATTGAAACTTTAGTTATAATCAATCACCGGAGATGTGATAGAAATAGTAAGATTGGATTCAAAACTTGGTTTTTCAAATTTATGCATAATAGTCGGCATGCGTGCGATTGGATGTCTTATATTTCTCATCATAACAAGCGGGGTCTGACTTAGAATGAGAGCAATAAATATTAATTATGAAATATTATGGCTCTATTAGTTAGTTACATGCGCCGTGGTTTTTTTATACGCTTGTCATTTTTTTTTAAGTGATTTGGAATCTGATAATTGATAAGCGTGTGTGGACCATGATGGCTCTTCCAATTTTGTTGTTAATTGTTGGCTTCGTTGGAAAGCAGGTTGAGGCTTAAGAAAGAGTTTCATGATAATAAAATAGAATATTTTTTTTTGAGAATTAAACCTATATGGATTATGATCGGAGACTGGGGAGATACTGTAAATATATGATCAATGGATTAAGTTTTATTACGAGAGAATTTTTTTTTGCATCTTGGTGAAATTTTTGATAATTATTATTTTTTTGAGATCAGATTGGACCACTGATAACGATATCAGTTGATGTGCCATCCATCATAATTGATCGGACTTTTCCCTCATGCATGCTATCGTGTCTTTTTATCCGAGCCCTATTATTGTCGATGCTGGATCCCATGACCTCATGCTCGCACATTTCTACTAAGAGCTGCAGCTTTTGTCAATGCTGGTTTTAAAATAAAAAAACATCGCTTGCATGTGACGCGTAGGATGATTTTTTTTTTTTGATTGAGAGAAGGAATCCTACCACACGCAAACCGCAACCTAAGGGAATGAAAATTTATTTCATAATCTAGGCCTCCAGTTCAGCTAATGGAAAATCTAAACAAGCTTTAACTAGATGCAAGAGACGCAAAGACTTCGTCATAGCTTTAAGATAATATCCTGCGGAGCAAGCCGGATACAAAAATATTGCCATATCTAAAGCAGCGTTGAATATAGAGATTTCGTGTGCCGTTCAAGTTCATGAGTTAAGTTTATTACTATTTTTTTTTGGTACAAGCATGAGGTAGTCAAATACTTCAACCGCTCAACAGCGAAGGCGACCCAACTATTTGTCCTGGACCGTACCCCGTGAAGACAAACTATTTGTCCTGGAATGTACCCCGTGAGGAGTACATTTAGATGCAAACCTTGGAGCCAAATTTCTAGCCAACGCAAAGAGCCAAGTCCAAAGTATCGTATAAGATTATCTTTTCTTATAGCATCTTCAAAGGTATATATAATTTAATGAAAGCTACGGAGAAAGAAAACAGCTTTGAATGGAGAGCTTGCAAGGGTGCAGCAGAAGTACAAACACGTCATTTTAGATTTCAAGTATATCATCCATCTACCAGAAAATCCAGAACCTCCGTGTCCTGTTAGCCTTCTACCGGTCTTTTTTCATCGTTGGGGAACTTGCAGATCAAAAAAAAGGGGGGCTACGACTTTTAAGGACGAAAAAAAATTATCTTTTCCGCAAGTGCGAAATTTATTATGGTTGATGTCATGCTGCAGAAACCCATCAAATTTTTATTTACAAATCAATAGGCTGACGGCTTCCCCTGCGACAAAGTCTACCTTCAACCGTGCATGGTGAGGTGGTGGAGAGTGAACGATGAGAGGACTCTTAGATACCCTCTATAATGGTTTAAAGACGGTAGAAAAGCCATTGCAAGTCGCAAATCATTACCTGCAGCAAGAAAGAACATTGGAAATATGATGAAAACAAAACATGCAAAAAAACAAACAGACCACCTTATGTTTATCTGAGAAGAACAAACAACAGTATATTATTCTGGACCACCAAATATGATATTCCCACTTGACAAAACAAAAAAAGTAAGACCTGGCTTTCATAATTGCATTAGAATAACCGGAATAATACATTATAAAAACCAAAAATATCCTTTAATGGAAGAGACCGGAATGTGCGGTCAACTTGCGATGGTCGAAGCTTGTAGCTCATTCATCAGGCATCCAAATAATATTTTAGTCTCCTCCGATCAATTACGGCTCAAGTTCCTCCTCCTCCAGTGAATTATGGAACTTCATGTAGGTGTGTCATACTGAAACAACAATTCAACAACAGAACTTCAATAATTTATGATAGTTTAAACCATAATTACCGACATAAAGAACACGCAACTGCAGGTAACAGGTTGCTGACATTTGTCTTTCTTTTAAAGAAAATTAAGGTGCATGATGAATCGTGCTTAGTTCAATGGAGTGCAAGAATCTAGTTGTCAAGGAGCACAATAATCTAATTGATTGACAACAAATTATGAGCATCTTTTGCACGTCATACAACAATAATGTTACTAAACAAGAAGTGGAGCACCAATAGTAGAAATTCATACATAAGACTATTAGTTAGTTCTTATTTCTTACATCAAACGCAAATCGTCAAACGTCACTACCTCCATACCAGCCAACTAAGGATCTGGTTTGAATTTAAGCTTGTCAAGAAAGTACAGTGTTACACCAATTACCAGAAAGACTACCTTAGTAGCTTAAGGTCGCTTAGTGATCTATGTTGCTTTGAAGGGAAAAAGAAAGGCATTCAGCATGATAATACTATATATGTACATTGCTTTGAGGGAAAAACATAGAGATAGTTGCAGACTAATTTTACAAATGGGCTGGCTAACAAATGAATGGGATGCATATATGCACATAGGTACCCTGGACTAGAACAAATACTTGCTGGTATTGCCACCAGAGAATGCGTATACATTATATTTCATCCACGATTTAAAAAAACATAGGAGGTTTTGTTGTCTAGCATGATAATTCTGTGTCAGAAACAAACTTAATCATGTGATGACTCCAACAAAAGATAATGACACAAGCATAAGCATACTAAAATGACAAGAGTGACTCAAACCAGCCAACAAACCCATATATCTTTCCCCTTTCTTTTTTTCCTCTCCTAGGGTAAGGATGCACTTTGTTTTTTTGGTAAAAAATTGTGGCAGATCAATTTCACAACAACAACAGTTCTATCATGAGTTGATATATGCGTGCACCATGCATTCGCAGACATGCTTGCAGGTATGCACGGCCAAGGACCTGTAATTGTGTTATGCGAATCTTAAAATTTCACAAGTTTGAATGAAGTGTATGACGTCTGGCATGATGTTTCCTTGATCTTGACAGCCTTGATTCAGGTGAAAATTAAGGAGCTAAAGAAACTCAAATATAAGAACAAGCTGCGAATGGATATTAGAAGTGCTAATGCAGTATGCTATTATGTAAGCATTGGCCTGATGTTTTCGATCCCAAAACTCACAATAATACAAAAGGCTATTCTACCCCAAGAAATAAAACACCCCGTGCATAAGAAGAAAGATTCCATGAATATTGCACAGAGATACAAAGCTTTCAGCTGATATGTCAACAATACCAACAACTGAGGATTAAAATATTCATTTACCGGTAAGCCTCATATATGCACTGCCTATAAAGCTAAGGCAGGTGAAAGATGGCTCAAACATACAACAAAGGAAAAGTATCAGATATGGCTGATCCAACATGTGATGATAGTGGCAAAGAAGTGAAGGTTATAAAATCAGAAGATGCTTTGGAAGGACGAAAATTATCATGGGGAAAGCTTCGTCGTATTGACTCACTGAATTTGGAGGCAGGGAGAGTCTCAAACATTCAAACCCATGGTGCTCAGGTATGAACTTTCTCGTGTGTCCAACTTTCATATAATATCCTCATGAGATAAAGCATAATTCTTTGCATATTGATCATATATGCAACTGGAGCATGAGTAAAAGCTTAACAACTAATTTGACAGGACCGATGATTTTGATGAGAAACAGCTATATCTACTTTCTTTAGCAGGCATTGATAAGCTTTGCTTCTGATAGCCTTGCATAAATTCTCAAATTGGACAATCAATATGTTGTTGATATCATCTAGCAGCAGCACTAATGATAGACTTTGTCAAGTTTCACAAAGTAGAAACAAATTTATGCTGTTCATCAACATTAAGACTTGCTACTTTGCTAAAGATAATCAAGAAGTATAACAATGTTTTCAACAATGAAAAGAACAAAAATTTTAAAGAAATTGTCTGTCTGTCTACTCTTTCAAATTCCTAGGTGGATGGAGATGCTCATAGATGCCTGCCTTATATTTTTTTAAGCAACTCCTTGTAATGTTTAACTTCTGAAGCAGATCGGTTGGAGCAGGACACTGCTTCTAGCATTCCAGAGCATTGGGGTGGTGTATGGGGACATTGGGACATCACCACTATATGTCTATGCAAGCACCTTTACAGATGGGATCAAAGAAACAGAAGACCTCTTGGGTGCCCTGTCTCTCATTCTCTACACTTTGATTCTCATACCTCTGCTCAAGTATGTCCTCATTGTTCTGTGGGCTAATGATAATGGCGATGGTAAGTCTATCTCTCCAGCTATTGTCTGGCTAAATTTCACAATGTACCTTAAGATAGTTAGAACAGTACAGTAATAAAAAGCAAAAAAAATTTTGAGAACTGCATGCAAAGAATTCTTCTATCACCACAAATGTTAAACTCACGTTGAAGGCACTGCAAGATGACCAAAGTCATCAGAAGAAGGCAAGAAGTTCACTAATAATTAATCAGTAGAACAGTCTAAAAAGATTATTATTTTGTTGACAAGTGATTACACATCTTACCTGGGATTAAGATGTTGCCTATACCAGTCCTACACTGCTCAGTGCACACCATACCGGTTAGTGACCGGTACACTATACTTTTCATGATGGTTCTACAGATGAAGCAACCTTGTACTGACCCATTCAGACCTGTATCAACCTTGTAACTCTCTGTACTATTTGGTATATCTTTTTACATTTTCTTTCTTTCTTTGCTCATTTCAGCTACTCCGTAATGTCCTCTGCAGATGCCCTAGCACCCCTTAACAGCGGTACATAATGTACCAGCTGTTGGGTGGTACTAGTCTATGCCTTGATATTTTAAATCCTCGTTCAATCCTATAAACTCCAAAATACCGTTCACCTTTGCACTGACTCTCCTTTTGGCTTGTTATGTTTCCTATAATTTTGTTTCATGATAGTGCCCTTGAGCATGAACTTCTACTGTAGCAAATCATCTTGACATAAAACTTTTAGGCATATCTTGTTTCTTCTAAGGCAATATTACCAGCTCACTTGTTATTCATTTTTCCACCACCTTACCAACCGAACACATCCACATAAGATATGATTAAAATCCATATTCTTGCTAAGGAAGGAGGTGAAGAAGCATTAGATTTAAGTGCAATGTTCTAACTGCTCAGAAGAATGGTTGCTAGGCATAGTTCTTCCAACTATGGAAAATCCTCTCTTATGGCAGATTCAATTTGTAGAAACATGTTTGTTTATAAAAGAAACAAGCATATATAATGACAATAAAAACAGACAGCGATGATGTTTTGACCATTTAAACTCATCAATCTTAACTTGATCAAAATACTCTATAGGAGGGACGTTTGCGCTTTACTCTCTTATATCTCGGTATGCAAACGTGAGCTTGATTCCAAATCAACAAGCTGAAGATGCAATGGTCTCAAACTACAAATTAGAGACACCATCAACCAGAATGAAGAGGGCTCAGTGGGTTAAAGAAAAGCTGGAGGGCAGTACAGTGGCTAAGGTTGTGCTTTTCTTCATCACAATCCTAGGGACTTCAATGGTTCTCGGTGATGGAGTCTTAACTCCATCCATTTCAGGTGAATAAGACAAACTAATTGAATTTATTCAAGTAATACATGCAAATGTTTTGGACTAAAACTTTCAAAAATAATGGTAACCAGAAAATTGAACATAGAGACTTTTAAAGCGATGAAAGATATGGTTGACTGACACTCTTATCTACATAGTAAACTACTTTTTATCCTCTCGTTTCTCTCCTTATAACTAGACATTCTAGGAAATCTGATGGCCAGTATCAGGCCATTATAGATTAATAACTAGCCATCAACAGAAAGCGATTGATTTTTTTTGGGTGTTTTGCAGTGCTATCTGCTGTGAGTGGAATCAAGGAGAGAGCAACCTCCCTGACTGAAGGTACATACCATGCAAATAAATACACCACACTCTCATGTTGCTAAATAAGTTTGAGAAGCATACCTAGCGAACCACAGCAAATTACATCACCATGACAGGACTTGGTTTGCAATTGTCAGATGTCTTAGAGTTTTTAAAGAACAAGAATCTAAGAGGTTACTAACAGAAAGCCCATTTATTCATGTCATGGAAATACCTAAACATGTTTATTTTCATTTTATGGCTATCAGGAGAAAGTAAAGAATTACATACCTTCAAAGCCAAGTAAATTGATCTAGTGAAAGCTCCATCCATGCACTCAAACAACAGATGAGTTATAAATTAAATAGTAGCTAAATGATTTATGGTGACATATCATCTTATTGTGCAAAGAAAAAAAAGGATTCTTCAACTATTATATGCCAATCATTCAATCAAGATGGTATAGAATGTGGAATTTCGTATGGGTCAGCACAGGCTTACTGCTTGACATGCACCACCTGTACTGGCCTATATCATTGTACCATGTCAGTGTGCCTGCCTTGCCTCCTGGTGCCTTGTGTCTGCATGTAGGCATATGCAGTATGTGGCACCTTAGTCATTAACAAGCAAGGATTCATATCTTATTATTTAAAATTTTAAACCCTATCAAGCAGCAGTCAAAACGTACCAAGATAACAGAAATTAAAAGAGGTCCAAAAATATAACATGCAAGTCCTTAATCACAGGCATTTGTCACCAAAATTAACTATAGGCACCGAATTCTAGACTTCTGGATGTCATAAGTAGGCTAAGCTGAAATCTCTCAATAGGTAAAACTAAATGCTTAAGTACATAAGAAGCAACTGGGAACTATATGAACTACAATTGGGCCCTAGAGATGGATGTCATTCCAAATCTTGCATTCATTTCTTCTTCAACTAGATCTTTTTCCGAGGAAGAATCTTGAAGAGTTGCTTGCCACTTGTGTGAGCTTAAAGCACATAAGATCTCTCTTTTTGCCAACTAGCCATCTGGTTTTCAAATTCAGGAACTGGACAGCAATTCATGAGCCCAATTCATAGAAGCCTCATGTCAGATTGGGAGTTAATGGATGTTCATGAACTTAAATGAACCATAACATGATAGCTAAAGGAGAGCAAATGTAGATAAGATGTTTCTTTTGGGTAAAAGAAAGTGATCGTGGAATTTATAGCATATGATAGGTTTATGGCATTCAGGACTCTGCATCCAAATTAGTTATCTTTAATATCCTCAAGCTTTCTTTTTTTCAAAAATACCCACAAGAGTTAGCTAAGATTAACCAACCCCACGGGACCCTCTAGCTTTAAATTTCACAACCGTCCAAGTTGTCATTTTCTTTTTTTCCAAAACACCCCTGCCTCTCTTCTTTCCCATAATGTTTGCTTGGTCAATGGAATCATTGGAAGGATGAGAGCTTTTGCTTATGATTCAATGCTTATTTCTAGAACCAGGAAAAAAAAACTAAAATTTCAATGCTTGTTTCTAGAACCAGGAAAAAAAACTAAAATTTAAATGGATGAGTCCTTAAAGAGTAATATGAAGGATTTCATATTAAGGTACATCATAATTGGATCAGAGGAATTTGTCCAGTAATCTGCACTATTTTTTTTTGCGAAAAGTAAGTGAAAATCATTTACTAAATAAAGGACATAGTAGGACAAACCTTAAGTTCTATTGTCTGCTTACCCAAGCGATCATCATTGATAACAGGAACAAATGTCATGGCTAGGACAGATAATTCCAGATAAGCAACAACTAGACATTCTCTCGGGGTACTTGGTGGAACAATTTTAAACAAAAAAATCTGTAGCACAATTAGCTTCTCTCTACACATGACTGACTTAACAATCACTTAAAACAGAGACCACATGCTTCCATATTTTGGCAAGAAGGTGGAAAGCATCCCAAGATGGTCCCATAAATTTGCAATTGATCTGCCAACCTAGATGACATCCTGCAGAAAATAACTTCATTCTAGTCTTATTGCAAATTACATAAACTAATGATACCATTCAAGAACATCAAGTCTCATGAATTAGCTCTAGAAGGCAGTGTCCAACTATCAAAAAAGAACATTAGTGAGCATAAGAGGATAATTTTTAAAGCTGCAGCTACAATTTCTTCAAGGACTAACCAGTAATAAAAACTCAGGTTTTGTTGGCTTTTTTTCTGTTCAGCCTTCCTTCTCCCTCCAAGTAGTGCAGTTCAACTTTCACCAACTTCTAATCTTTTTGTTTGTTGTTCTTCTGCAGGGAACATTGTCGTAATTTCCATAGCCATCTTGATCATGCTGTTTTCCATTCAACGTTTCGGAACAGATAAAGTTGGTTATTCTTTTGCCCCCATCATAGTAATATGGTTTAGCTTCATTGGCGGTATTGGACTCTATAACTTAATCAAGTATGATTTGGGTGTTTTGCGTGCATTCAATCCAAAATACATAATAGATTATTTTAAAAGAAATGGAAAACAGGGATGGGTCTCTCTTGGTGGTATTGTGCTGGCCATTACAGGTAATTCTATAATAGAATGATTAGTTCTCATTATGATGTTTTTGGCTTTTAACCTGGTTTTTCCCTTTATGTACTAAGAATATACACCTGTATGAAACAGGAACGGAAGCAATGTTTGCTGACCTGGGTCACTTTAATGTCAGAGCCATTCAGGTATTGGCATACAATTTTTTTTCCTATCACAGTACCAAGTCTGAGAAAAATTGTTGGAGTGAACATAGTTGCAAGTGTTCTATATATACATAATATCACATACCTTTCAGCATGCTTTACAAGTTCGTGATTTTATTCTCCTGTAGTTTGGATGAAGCTTCTTCCAGGTGTTACTCCTTCACACCTTAACCATCTCTCTTAGTCTCTTCTAAACATTATCTCAGAGAACCCTTGCTAGAATATAATCACTATTTCTTTTTCCTTTTTTTCTTCTTGAGAGAATAGAATCCAGTCACTATCATATTAGAGAATGTTGGAGTTCGACCACATCGCAAGAGTTTGGTTTTGGTTAATGGTCCAAGTTAACCCCCATACTCTGACTGCCCACAGGGTTTTTGGATAACATAAAACAGTTCATTTGCGCACTTAGCAAAGCTCCCATCTGAATGAGCCTTGATTTAAGTGCCACAAGTAATTATTTTAGTAGAAGTAAGGTTTCATGTCCTTGGTCATTTACATATCGGAACCTCACTTATTTTTGGTTCAATTTCTTTTCTGCTAAGTTCTCAAGACTGGTTGCCAGCTTGATACTAATTCTCCTTTAACTTGGTGCTAGTAGACTGTGCTCTGTCAACCATGAAATACACAATAATTTATAATTTTGAAACCTACAAAACAAACACACTAAATTGTGGTTTATTCTAATTTTCACCATCATTATATCATGTAGCATGCCTGTAAGGAAAGTACAATAAGCCTTAAAGGACCAATACAAAGTCCATGCAACTTATGTCCTAAAGCCCCTGGGGATGGAGGCCAAACCATTTTGGCTCTGTAAACTTCGATGTCAAGTGCCTTTCATCATAAACATCTACAACAACATCACATGTTCACACCAATAATATTTCAAAATCTTAGAATTGCTTTATGTGACTGAAATCACGGCCTCTCCATGAGACAGGTGGGTATCACTTGCTTGGGCTATGTCCCACAAATTTCTATATCTTTTAATGCAAAATATGGCATACCATATGCATGTTTCACTTTAGCTTGCAAGAGTCTTGGCTCATTTCTTTGTATGCATACTGCTGACAAGCTTTATGTTAAAGTTGCCAATTTTTTTAGAAATTGTATATATTGCAGCATAGTATGAGTATCTTGAATGACACCACTAACAAAATCTCTTTCAAATTACAGATCAGCTTCTGTTTTGTTTTGCTCCCAGCAGTATCACTAGCTTACATTGGGCAAGCCGCATATCTCACCAAATTCCCAGAGGAAGTTGCTGATACTTTCTACAAATCAATTCCAGGTAAGGCATCTAGAGCATCATTAGTGGCAATTTCTACAAATCAATTTTTGGCTTATATACAAGTTATAAAGGATTATCTTAAATTGTTTGCAGATCCACTATTCTGGCCAACATTTATAGTTGCCGTCTCTGCAGCCATCATTGCTAGCCAAGCTATGATATCTGGTGCATATGCAATCATATCACAGTCACAAGCTCTAGGATGCTTCCCAAGGGTTAGGGTTTTCCACACTTCTGCTAAATATGAAGGGCAGGTGTATATTCCTGAAATAAACTTTGCACTCATGATTGCCTGTGTAATAGTGACGGCTAGCTTCAGAACAACAGAAAAGATTGGACATGCTTATGGTAAGTATAAAAGGTCATATATTTGTCATAAAAATTATCTATCAGATATGTATTTTGTTTTCTGAAGGAAAATTTGGATTCCTGAAGCTATATACAAAGTAACCTCATTAAAATGACTGTACGAATATAACTGAACAGACCAAATAGAACACTACATGTACAAGACTTTGATGTTTGACTTAGTATGGAATGACATGATTAATGAAACTGCACATCTGAGAGATATGCATCTCTAGCAGAACTGGAAACAATAAAAAGTTGGATAACTACTAGTAAAATCCAAGCAATTACCAATTTAGAAAAACTCAGTCCATGTTAGAAAGCTATTCAAGAGCCTCTGCTTTACCTTATGCGAACCTTGTCCTATACCATTTGATCAGTAAACTTATATGGAAACCACTCTTTTATATCTTTTACTAAACCATATAGAAACATGAAAAACTACTTGGCATCTGCAACAGCTTATTATTAATAACCAATTATCATATTCAAATACTAGCAAGAAAACTTAAGACACGTACATCAAATTATGGCATTCCTAGGCATGTGCAAATTTTCCAGAACATATTTTACCTTACCATATTCCTTTTGGTTTTTTTCTTTTTTGGATAACTTAACTTGAATGTAACTAGGTTTTTTTGTATAATCTTAGTGTTATTTCAACATTGTAACTTTTTTTAAAAACTACAAATCTGGTTCAGACCTCTGATAAAATAATGAATACATTAACTTCAGAAAGAAGAGCAATAGTAGATAACAAGAAGGAAAAAAAAGGGTGTTTGTTTGCGGAATGAACCAAACACAATGCCTGACACTTGCATTACCAATTGACATCTACAAGGGTAAAGAAACCACAACAACTTCACAAAATGAAGCGGCACGAGGATCAATCCCCTACACTTTTCATGTTTTCAAATCCACCCACAGGGAGAATTCATAATTCATGTTCCTCGGTATCATCATCAATTTTTTACGAACAAATTTTGGTGTTAGCTGCAGTCCCCATAATTGTGAGCATAAAAAAGAAACTTTAGAATTTCCTTCCCTCCTGCCAATTACTGTTAGTTGGTTGGCACCTCTTCCCTAAGGGGTAACCCTTGGAGGAGGTCAAAGACTCAAATCCTATGTATTGCTCAAAAATAATTTTCCTCCTCTCCTAGAAATTTCAATAAGAAAAAGAAAAAAGGCAGCTATATTGGGTTTCTTTATCACAAAAAAAAGGGTCCTGTATTAGCAGTAACAAAGACCACTTACCGCCCTTAGCGCATCTTTGATCTACAAAGTTGCAGAAGAAGATTTTTTTGTAATTATACACAAATAAATTAGATCACATTCATCAACCAATAATAAATCTACCAGGATAAGAATCAAAAGGGACATCAAGATGTACTGATATCAGCACTTTGGTTTCAACTTTCAAGTGCTGGTCCATGCCTACCAGCACATTTCATGCTGGGTCTGTACCTGCACGTGATATTGGGTCAGCATCGGATAGCAGGTAAGCTGCTCCATACCAAGTGGTGCCGACTTATATCAACTGCTGCCACTCAGTGTCAAGCCAAAATGGCTCTTAAGACTCACATATACATACATACATACACACACACACATGTGCATGCGTGCGTGCACGTGTGTGTGGCATGTGGGTTGGCATGACATAGGATCTGCGATGCTGGCACTTCCTGTGCTAGCAGCACCTCAATATTTGATCAACACAATAAAAAATTAGGCCAGCTTCTACCAACTTCTCCATTTTGTTTTTGAGACATCTAAAGTATCACTATATCTCCCTGTGCAGGAATTGCAGTGGTTTCTGTAATGCTGATCACAACATTCATGGTCACACTTATTATGATTGTCATATGGAAAACGAACATTTGGTTGATTATATTGTTCTGCTCAGTGTTCAGTGCAATAGAGATCCTATATTTATCTACAGTCCTATACAAGTTTGTAGATGGTGGATTCCTACCACTGGCCTTCTCATTTTTCATGATGCTAATAATGGGTGTATGGCACTATGTGCATGTAAAAAGATACAAATTTGAGCTCAAACACAGAGTCTCAAGGGATTACATAACACAATTAGCCTTGAAACAAGATGTAAGAAGGATACCAGGGGTTGGATTTCTATACACTGAGCTCGTCCAAGGCATCCCACCAATATTCAGCCACCTTGTTGAGAAAATACCCTCCATTCATTCTGTTCTTGTCTTTGTTTCAATAAAGCACTTGCCAATCAGTAGAGTGGAAATGGAAGAACGCTTTCTTTTCAGACAAATTGGACCAAGAGACTACAGAATGTTCCGGTGTGTGGTACGCTATGGATATAAGGATGTTCTGGAAGAGGCCAAGGAATTTGAACTATTGCTCATTGAACAACTGAAGCAGTTTATCCACCATGAGTACTTCTTTCTTGAAAGTGGACCTCCTAAGCAAAGTGATCCACTGCCTGAGGCAGCAAACCTTGCAAGCTCAGCGCTTGAAACAAGTGAAACCAAGACACAAAGATCAGGATCATCCACAGTGCATGTCGAGGAAACATTGAAACCACAAAGTTCACCTAATGTCTCTTCAAGATCTATCCACCATGGTATCAGCAAATGCTCAACAAACTCTTCTGGCAGAAGTACGGTTGCACAGATTCCATCAATTGAAGAGGAGAAACAGTTTGTTCAGAAAGAAATGGAGAAGGGGGTGGTATATCTATTGGCAGAAGCTGAAGTCATAGCAGAGAATAATTCCTCTATTGTCAAGAAATTAGTCGTCAACTACATCTACAATTTCATAAGGAGGAACATCAGGCAGGGAGAAAAGGCTTTGTCAATTCCACGGGGCAAGCTGCTTAAGGTGGGAATGACATATGAAATCTAGAACGTCCAAAGAAGCTTCATTGTCAGTTGTCACAGTATTATCCAGATAATGTCCCACTTGTATTCCACAACAGTGTGATAGTTTATGGCAACTGATGATGGGTTGGCTGGAAAAGCCAAAAAATCCTGTAACAATAAATGACCAGAATTCCATGTGAAACGAACTCAATCATACAATTATGTTTCTGTATATTTTGGACTCCTAAGGTATAATATAGAGATTAAGAAGCATGAATTATAATATGCTTGAAGATATTTTATTTCAATACTTTCCCTTTGGCCATCAGCCTAGTTGTTCCCATGATGAAGAAAACAGACTTCAGATTTATAGATCAATATGTCATTTACAGATTTCTTATTGCTTGTCAAAAACGGAAATGGAGACAGCCTACCAAATTTAGTCATCAAAATCTTTTAAAATAGAAAGATTAACAAATATGTGGAAAACAGACCACCTTACATTTATTCGAGAAAAACAGACCATATGATTCTAGACCACTATAATATTCTAGAGTTAATATTCTAACAGTCCCTCATGAGAAAAATGAAGAGCAAGACCTGGCTTTCATAATTGCATTAGAAACTGGACTAACACATTATAATAACCAAAAATATTCTTTAATGAAAGAGACTGGAATGTATAGTCAACCTGCAGTAGCACTGGCTTACAGATCATTCATCAGGGAGGAAAATAACCTTAGTGTCCTCCAATAATGGAGGACATTAAATTCCTCATTCTCCAGTGCAGTAAGGAACTTCATGTAGGTATATTTTACAAAAGTAACAATTCAATAAGAGAACTTCAATAATTTATGATGATATTAATTAATGACATAAAGAACGTGCAATATGCATAAATTTATATTTATTTCTGGAGCTTCAGATTTGGGTTGTTTGGTGTATGGAAAGTTATACTTAATAAAGCTTTGTTTCTGATTTTGTAATACAGGCCCAATGGGATAGCGTATTTGATGCAGGATGGTCTAAAATCCTATATGCTATAAAACAATGCAACACACAAGATGTCAAACATGTCCTACAGGTTGCTATCCCTTAGATGTGATAGGCAAATAGTTTGCAAAATAAATTTAAACGAGCAATTTTTTAAAAAAATTAATTTTAATAAGGAAGAACGTTCAGCTAAAGAAAATAATAGAGTAAATAAATTAGATCAGGTAAAAAATTATACCACACGACAATTCAACAAGCATGCAATTAGGCTATTACGATTAATCCGAATCAATTCACAATCTATCTGCAACAATCTTCTAGCTTGGCTTGTAGATGTCCACGTAGTCAATTTCTGTCCAACAGTCACAATCAAGTACCATGCAGGAAGGAAAAGGACTGAATAAAATTTCTGAAGTTTTAGAAAAGAAGTAATACTATGAGTTTTCCGAAGAAAGAAAATAAAAATTAAACTATCCTACGAACCCAGCTTTTATTACCAATAGATGATATTTGTAGATCCAGATCTGGACAGAAAATTAGCACTACAACCTTTTTTTTTTTTTTGAAGCAAAGAAATTAAAATATTTCTAGTTGGCTTTGGACTGAATTTGGCCCAGATTGCTGGCGCGGATAGCTAATCAAATGTCTCGAGTAGCGCGTGCAAGGAGAAGGGAAAGGAGATCTTCATCTTCAACCTTTGTCTTCTTCCTTCTTCTTGAAATCCTCCTAACTTTTCAAATCTCAACCAAATCTCATAGGTAGGTAGCAGAAAATGGAGAACACCGATCTAAAGAAATATTAAACTCTGGACCTTGCCAGAACTGATAACACCTCGGGAAAAAAAAACTTTAACCATAACTCCTTTAACAAGAAAGACTCAAATTTTATTCAATAATCATTCTGCCTTCTTAACCAAAGCCTTGTGGGCTATTTATATGCTAAATACATCCGAGAATAATAGAAAAATATTCTAAACCTAAAGACTTATTTAAAAAAAGGAAGATGATAGAATAAAGATCCTCTTAAACAGAAAAAAGATGACAAAATCTTCCAAAGCAAAAAAAAGAAAGATGATAAAATAAAATCATCTTCCTAAATAGGAAGAAAGATGATAAAATCTTCCTAAGCAAAAAAAGAAAGATGATAGAATAAAATCATCCTCCTAAATCGAAAGAAATATGATAAAATCTTTCTAAATAGAAAAGAAAGATAAGAGAATAAAATCTTTCTAAAAGGAAGATTTATAATAGATCTAAAAAATCTTTAGATCCACATAATAGGTTTGGGTGCTGACTTGTGTCGCCTTCATTGATAGACCCGAAACTCGGATGTGGGAGTAGGTCAGGCTCGGTCTACATCATCTCTCCTCGGCTTGGAAATATCCAACTCCGATGGATTATTGCAGATGTAATTTTCATAGAGATCTGGAGTAATGTCTCTAAGCTCATGCTCAGTTATCCATGTCACTTCTTCATCAGGTTGGAATGCCCACTTTGCCAGAAAGCTACGCGAATCACCTGATCGTGTAATAACAACTCAGTCGTCGAGAACCTACTCAATTCTCTCTTTCTTTCTCAAAATATTAGGTATGGATGAAAGTGGAAGTAGTGGTGGAGGTATACTTGTGGAAATGGGATTGTTGATGGAAAGAGATTTATGATAGTGGCTAAGATCCTCGATATTGACTGTTGAGCTAAAACCAACATCAGCAGGCAAATCGAAGACATGAGCATTTGGATTTTAGTCACTTCAAGGTCTTGAATGGACCCAAATTTCTCACATGTAGTTTTTTTATGGTACTTGAGCGAAATCATTCTGGTCGAACCCTTACCATAACCATATCTCCTTTAAAATTTTTTTCACGCCGACGTTCATTTACTTTATTTGCATACACCTCAGTTTTTAAAATAATTGCTTGTCTTATTTTATCATGCAAATCTTTTATATGCTGAATAAATGCTTTGACATGCTGACATGACCTATAGTTTATAGGTAATGGAATTAGGTCAATGGATGTCCTAGGGTTATAACCAATGACAATCTCAAATGGGCTCATCCCTGTGGTGCGATTAACCGAGTTGTTGTAAGCAAATTCGGCTATAGACAAAATGCTATTCCAATTTCTAGTATGATCACCTACTAGGCAATGCAATAAGTCACCTAGGCTTCGATTGACAACCTCAGTCTGGCCATCCGTTTGTGGGTGATATGGCGAAGAAAATTGTAATTTAGTATTCATTAGTTTCCACATTGTTTTCTAAAAGTAACTCACAAATCATGCATATCTATCACTCACAATAGTCTTTGGTAGTCCATGCAATTTTACGACTTGATCAACAAAAAAGCTTTGCTATGTGGGTGGCATCAGAAGTCTTTCTACATGGTATAAAGTATGCCTTCTTAGAAAAACTATCGACCACCACTAGAATCGAATCATGACCTCAAATAGTCTTAGGAAGTCCTAAAACAAAGTCCATGCTCAAATCTTATCATGGGGCATGAGGTACGGGCAAAGGTGTATGCAAACCAGTATTCTTTTGTTGACCTTTAGTAATCTGACATCTACCACATTGAGCAACAATACATGCAACATCCCGCTTAAGGCTCGGCCAAAAGAAACGGTCTTCTACCAAAAGAATAGTCTTATCCCTGCCAAAATGTCCTGCTAAACCTCTAGAATGCAACTCCCAAATCACGAACTCCCTCAATGAACCTCAAGGAATGCACAAACGTCTACCCTCAAATAAATATCCATCATGAATAATAAAATCAGGGTTGTCACGTAGTCCATCAAGAAGGCTCCTATGAATCTCACCGAAATCCGGACATGTTGGATAATCGCTTTTGACTTGATCAAACCCAATAACTTGTGCTCCTACAGCATGCAAAGTCATAACAAGGGCATTGGCAGCTTTGTTCTCAACTCCAGCAAGGTATTTAAGAATATAAGTATATTCCTCAAAAAACACAATCCACTTGGCATGTCGTGAATTCAATTTTTTTTGCGACTAAAGATAGCTAAAGGCTTGATGGTCCGAAAGTAAAACAAACTCCTTGGGTAACAAATAATGTCACCAATACCATAGAGCTTGCACAACCGCATACAATTCCTTATCGTACGTGGAATACTTCATCTTTACCTCATTTAGCTTTTCACTAAAATAAGCAATCGGGTGACCTTCTTAACTTAAGACTCCATCTATTCCTACTCCAGACGCATCACAAGAAACCTCAAAGATCTTCTCGAAATCGGGCAACCTCAAAACGGGTGGACTAGACATACGCTCCTTAATTTCATTAAACACTTTATTCGCAACCTTAGTCCACTTGAATTCTTCTTTTTTCATATAGTTTGTAATCGGAGCCATAATTGTACTAAAACCTCTAATGGATCTCTGATAAAAAATCACTAACCCATGGAATCATGAATGTTCTAGGGTTAGGGCCACTCTTGGATTGCTTTGACCTTATCAGGATCGACCGAGACTCCATCCACGACACTACAAAGCCTAAGAAGACAACCTTAAGTTGCATGAAGGCACACTTCTTAATATAAGAATATCTAAGACCTGCCTAAGACGATTTAGGTGTTCGTCCTTGGTCTTACTATAAATCAGAATACCATCGAAATAGACTACAAGGAACTTTTCTATGAAAGGTTGAAGTACTTGATTCATGATATGCCTAAACGTACTTAGAGCATTTGTCAAACCAAGTGGCATGACTAACCACTCGTATAAACCTTCCTTCATCTTAAAGGTAGTTTTCTTTTCATCTCCTGGTCTAATTCTTATATGGTGATATCCGCTTCTAAGGTCAATTTTCGTAAAAATTGCTGATCCAGCCATCATATCAAGCATATCGTCCAATCAAAGGATTGAAAATCTATAGTTAATAGTGATCTTGTTGATGGCTCGACTATCGATACACATTCGCCAAGTTCCATCCTTCTTAGGAGTAAGAAGTGCCAGAACTGCGCAAGGGCTCATACTCTTTCTAATGAATCCCTTTCTAACCATGTCATCTACCTAACGTTTCAATTTTTTATACTTCTTAGGGTTCATCCTATAGTGTGGCAAATTTGGTAATGATGACTCAGGTACTAAATCTATCGCATGTTGAAGATCTCTCCGGGTGGAAGCTCATCGAGTAACTCGTCTTGGGTCAAATCAAAATAGCCAGATAGTAGGTTTTGAAAGTTCAAGGTCAGCTCAAGGTCAGGGGAAGGCTTCTCTACCTCTTGGACAACTATAGTGTCGACAACTCCAGAATTGGCTTCTCGACAAAATTGCTTCTGGTTTAGAAAGTGAAGCTATTTGGTCGGACCTACCTTAGTGATGCTCAATGCATTCTTCTAAGACACAGTTGGTCCCTTAGGTATGCTAGGTTGGCTAGACAGATACTAAATCGGCTTAGTTTTGTGAGGTCTCAACATAACCCTTTTTTTATCATGGATGAAGGTGTATATGTTTGGACGGCCATAATGTGTAATATCATGGTCATACAACCACGGTCGTCCCAAGAAAATGTGTCCTACATCCATCGGGAGGACATCACACCACACTTGATCATTATATGTAGCAAAGTTAAGTGGGACCAAACATCGCTCGGTGATAGGTATCGTAGTCTTATCTATCCAAGCAACTCTAAAGGGATTCGAATCTAGTTCAGGGGTCAGTTTCATTTGATCGAGGGCTATTTTGGCAACCATATTCATGCAGCTACCACCGCCAATGACGACCTTGCACATCTTATCCCTGCACTTAGTGTACGTGTGGATGATAGCAGTGTGTTGCCAGTCATCCTTCTTGGTGGTAAGGATACAACGGATGACTTGCAAAGGAACAATGTCGTCAGGATAATCTACATATGTATGCTCGTCCTCATCACTAGAAAATTCTTCAGTTTCATGCACTACTTCCTCGAAGTCATCTTTATCACTTTTCATCATTAAGTTATGCCTTTAAGGACACTTATTCGAATAATGACCCATCCTCTCATAGTTAAAATACTTCACTCGGAAAAGGTCTGGCTTGGTTCCCTCAAGTAAAGATTTTCCATTGGGATCACGATTAGATTGATTGGAGGGCACGATGGACTTAGTAGTGTTTGGGCTCCTATCGATCAACTTTCTAGTACTCGACTCCCTAGCTTGGTAACCAAAGCATCTAGTAGGAGGTTTGAAGTAACGCTTATACTCAAGTGCGAGTTGGAACACATCCTCTATAGTGGTGACTCGATGGGTAGTGATCTCTTTTTGGATTTCCTCACGTAGTCCTCTCCTAAACCGGGCTAAGGTCACGTCCTCTTCTTTCTTGGACATTACATCTAACAAAAATCTCATCGAACTTTTGCATGTAATCAGCTATGATCATTGAACCCTAACGTAATGATAACATCTGTTCTATCTGAAGTTGCCTATGGGTTGAGGGTAAATATTTTTCACTCAATTTGGCCTTTATCTCATCCCATAATGTGATCAGTGCTTGCCTAGACCTAACCAATTGTCGCTCAACACTCATCCAGTATTGTTTGGCTGCTCCTTTGAGTTTCATTTTGGCGAAACGAACACAATGGTCATCAGACATATCGTACCAATCAAAGAATTGGTCCATGTCAGTCAACCAATCAATGAAAGTCTTAAGGTCAAATCTACCATCAAAGGTTGGGGCCTTAATTTTAATTTTCTTGGTAATGTTGTCAACTTATTGGAAGTTAAGCCTAAAAGGGTTAGGTTGGTTTCCATTGCCTAAGGCTCTAAAAGATATTCTAGCGGGAGTAGCATTAGAGTTCACAGTGTCATCCCGGTTTGACCAATCTTAAGGGTGGTCACACGACTTCCTATGTCATCTAATTTAGTGTTCAAAGCAGCCTGTTGTTGTAAAATCTGGTCCATTGCTATGGGATCAAAAGGCATTGGTATAGGGTGATAAATTTTACCACTCCTAAGGATCATGCACTAAGCATGACTCGGATACCAAATCTAATGCAGGATGGTCTAAAATCCTATATGCTATACACCAATGCAATACACAACATGTCAAACTTATCCTATAGGTTGCTATCCCTTAGGCAAATAGTTTGCAAAATAAAATTAAACGAGCAATTTTTAAAAAAATATTAATTTTAATAAGGAAGAACGTTCAGTTAAAGAAAATAATAAAGTAAAGAAATTATATCAGGTAAGAAATTATACCACATGATGTTCAACAAGTGCACAATTAGGCTATTACAATTAATCTCAATTAATTCATAATTGGTTCACAACAAGCTTCAGCTTGGCTTGTAGATGTCTACATTATCAATTTCTATTCAACAGTCACAATCAAATACCATGTAGGAAGGAAAAGGACCGAAAAAAAATCCTGAAGTTTCAGGAAGAAGTAATACAATGAGTTTTCCAAAGAAAAAATAGAAATTAAACTATCCTATGAACCCAGCTTTTATTACCAATAGATGATATTTGTAGATATGGATTTGGACAGAAAATTAGCACTACAATCTTTTTTTTTTTTAAAGCAAAGAAATTAAAATACTACTAGTTGTCTTTGGGCTGAATTTCGCCCCAATTGCTGGCACGGTGATAGGAATCAGGATTTACGCACATATGTCAATAAGAAGCATTGAAATCCTAACTCTAATTTCAATTGAGGGCTTATTTAGGATTTTTATTTTTTATTTTTTTTAATTAAAATTTTTAATTTTGTTAAAACTCAGTAAGAGAAGTTCTATTAGATTTCAAGTCAACTGTTAGTCCTGTTTGGTCGCAAGTTGTTTCTCTATTTAAAAACTCCACCTATATGGAGAAAGACAGGCTTGAATTATTGATTGACTTGATTTCTAAAAATTCTAGACTTTGTTTTTTTTTCAATTTTTTATTTTATTTTATTTTATTTTATTTTGTTCTTTATTTTGTTGATGATTTTACATCAATTTGGTATCAAAGCCAAAAATTTCACAATTTGTTTCGCTCCACGATGATTTTTCCTCCCCGTCTCTCTCTCTTTCTTTCCATCCATTCCGCACCGAATGCATCTCCCTCTCTCCTTTTTTTCTTCTCTGCCAGATCCCCCAACAAGCTCCCTGTCACAGTCCGCCCCTCCTGTCGCCTGCCACCGATCGTCTATTGAGACGCCGGCGTTGGTGCCCCCCATTGCCATCCCCTTCTCTTTCGGTCCACTTCGCCCATCCCTCACTATCGTCCGCAACCCGTCCTTCCACCCAGCGGCCTCCTCTCTGCCCGTCCGTCATCTCCAGCTTCACTGGCCGGCTCACCTTCCTCCCGACCGACCGCCGCCTCACAAGCACGATCGCGCACACCACAAGAACTGTGATCAAGGTCGTCCGAACATTAGCAGCTGTCGGTTTTTGGTGATTATCGTCGTCATTGTCTCCGACAACATGTCGTCGACTGCACGCCCACCTCCTATTTCCCCTCTCTGTCTCTTTCGGTCAGCCCTATCCAATAGATTCATCGTCGTCGCCGCTTTCCATTGCCTCTGCCAGTCGATCGCAAGCCACCGTCGACCGACCGAGCCCCCCCGACGCCGTCGACACTACCTCTTCACATCGCTTTTATCGTTGTCTAGTTGCCGACCATTCACTATCGTCGTCGTCGTCTCCTCGCCGAAAGCATAAAGCTCCATCGTCGGTAATAGAGAGCCCATTGGATCCCTTCCAAAACAAAAAGGAAAGCGCTTCGTTCTAAAAGAAAACATGCGGTCCACAGACCGCATGTGATCAATGGTCTATAGACCGCTTGGTCTATAGACCTGATCCACAAACCAAAAAAAAGATTTTCCATGTCTTCAACCTACAAGCTTCATAAGGTGGTATTTAATCTCGTCTGGTGAAAGGTACATATTCCTTCATTAAATTTTGAATTTTTTTTAAAATCTTTGAATAATTTATATTGCTTAGGCCCTTATTTTATTCTTTATCATATTTTTTTCACATATTTGCTATTTCTTGCATTAAATACCCACATAATTTACCATTGCACGCACCAGAAACATAGATATTACGTTAACCCTACAATTTTATTACAAGCATCATAGCTAAAATTTTAGGTATATATAATATTTAATTAATACTAAATCTCTTTTATTATCATAACTATTAGTAATCTAAAAGTCGCACATACTGCAATAGAAAAAGAACTAGAATCTATTAAAAATATCCAAACAGCCTTCCAAGAAATTTTAAACCAAATCTGTCAATCTTTAGACTAACTTTACACTAAGATTAGTGAGTTTCGTGCTATCTAAGAAAATAACCGCATAGACATGGTAAATCTTACAGGTCAATAAATAGAACGTTAATTATCTCTAAGAAAGTCAAGAATAGACAAACAACTTGTAGAAGATGATCTTCCTATCAATCAACTTATTCATCGATCTTCCTCATGAAATCTTAAACCTACTGAAGGCCAAAGTCATGTCATGCACATTAGTCAGGCATTTCCAATCTATACAACAATTCCTCCAATTATCTACCATTCCACAAATAATTTTGAGGATTATCATTTTTATAAGATGAGTATGATAGAGAAGGCTATGAAGGAGAAGTAG
Source organism: Cocos nucifera (assembly GCA_006176705.1). Taxonomy (NCBI): domain Eukaryota; kingdom Viridiplantae; phylum Streptophyta; class Magnoliopsida; order Arecales; family Arecaceae; genus Cocos; species Cocos nucifera. The sequence continues at coordinate 176,271 of QRFJ01000051.1, read as the reverse complement.
AGCTGCCAAATTCTACATCTAGATATCCTAGGTAGCCTACTAGACATGCACAAAATCCTGAATACTTTAGACTCCAAGGACAATAATATAGAGCATATCCGAATAGATATGAAGATTTAGAAGAACCACTAAAAGGAGTTAAAGTTAAAGTTACTTCTTATAATGGTAGATTGGATCCAGAAGCCTTCCATGATTGGTTATTAGATTTAGAGTCTTATTTTGAGTGGTATCACATGTCGCATGCCTCTCGCATCCACTATGCAAAAATGAAATTAATAGAATCTGCTAAACGATATTGGCAAACTGTTGAAAGGGACTTAGAGCGAGTAAGACATCCTCTTATAGTACTTTAGGAAGAAATGAAATTTAAGCTGCACGAAAAATATGTTCCTATTTATTATAAAAATCAATTATTAGACCAATGGTATATCCTTAAGCAAGGAAACACTACCGTCACTGACTACATAACTCGATTTGAGGACCTACAGTTGAGATGTGACATATCTGAAGAGTCATGAAAAATAGTTTCTAAGTTCATTAGTGGTTTACGAAATGATCTAAAAAAAGAAATCTCCTTATATTTACCTGATTCTATAGGAGAGGCCTATCACAAAGCCCTAGAAATTAAGAAATTTTATAAAACTTCAATTCAAAGGAGAAAAGCTACTTTTTCTACTAAATCCGAACAGTCTAGTTCTATCCCTATTAGCCGTACAAATAGTGTCACAACTAGCCCCTTTCCATCCAAGACCGAATCCCACAGACATTAGGACCCGAGAACCTATGCTGAAGATTTCTCAATCAACTAGTTCTTCAAACATAGAGTATTAATATTGCGATGAAAAGGATCACATAGCTGCTAGATGTCCACACCGTACTCTAACGATAGAACCAGAATATGAGAAAATAATACCAGCTGAAAATGGATTAGAAGATTTTAATTTCTTAGAGACAGCTAATTCTAAGAAAGAGTACGAGAAAGAATATGAAGAATCAGCATGTCAGATTAATGTCATGCACTGTATTGTCATTACTACAGATTCTGAGGCTTAGAAACACCAGTATTTTTCACACATACGCACAATGTAGGAATAAAGTATATAAACTTGTCATTGATGGTGGTAGTTTTATGAATGTAGTATCTAAGTCTGTCGTTAATCGACTAAAACTGAAATCTCAACCTCATCCTCATCCTCATCCTTATAGAGTTGTCTGGATAGACAAAATATCTCTTTCAATTAATGAATATTGTCTAGTACCGATTAAAATGGGAGCTTATTCTACTGAGATTATGTATGATATTTTATCTATGGAGATAGCTAGTGTCTTATTAGGTTGATCTTGGATCTATGATGTAGATGCTCATAATTTTGGTAGAGAAAATACCTATATGTTTACGTATAAAAATAAGAAAATTAGGTTAAATCCTGTCAAACCTAGTGAATCCCGACCTTTTAGAAAAGACAAGAATTCATCTCAACCTTCCAAACAGAAAAACTATCATATTTTAACCCATAAAAAATTTGAAGAAGAGAGTTTAGAGTCTGGGATTATGTTAGCAGTCATTCCTAAAGATAAAATTCGATTAACCTCAGACATCCAAGATAATCCATCTCCTGAGATTGAACTGCTATTAGAAGAATTTAAAGATGTGACTTCAGAAAAAATATCAGATGGCCTTCCTCCCTTACGAGACATTCAGCATGCCATTGATTTAGTTTTAGAATCCCAAATAGCTAATCTTCCACACTATAGGTTGAATCCTAAAAAATATGAGAAAATGAGAAGGCAAGTAGATGGTTTATTATAAAAAGGTTATATTCATCTTAGTCTTAGTCTAAGTGATAACCAGCTCTTTTGATACCAAAAAAAGATGGTATATGGAGAATGTGTGTAGATAGCAAGGCCATCAATAGGATTACTATCAAGTATAGATTTTCTATTTCCAGGCTTGAAGACATGCTTGACCAGTTAGCTGGCTCTGTAATCTATTCTAAATCTAATTTACATAGTGGATATCATCAAATTAGGATCCGACCTCGAGATGAATAGAACACTATTTTTAAAACCCAAGATGGACTTTATGAATGGTTAGTTATGCCATTTGGGTTATCCAATGCTCCTAGTACATTCATGAGATTTATGACTGAATTATTGAGATTCTTCATTGGTAGATTTTTAGTCATCTATTTTGATGATATCTTAGTCTATAGTAGATCTAGAGAAGAATACCTAGATCATCTTAGAAAAGTCTTAGTTACTCTTAGATCCGCTAAATTATATATTAATCTTAAAAAGTGTTCATTCTTACAGGATCAAGTACTATTTTTAGGATATGTAGTATCTTTTCAGGATATTATGGCTGATCCTAAGAAAGTGAAAGCAATTAGAGAATAGCTTAAACCAAAATCCCTTTCTAAGGTCTGTAGTTTTCACGGTCTAGCTTCTTTCTATAGACGATTTATTAAAGAGTTTAATATTATCATGGCCCCTATCATGAATTGCATAAAGAAATGTGAGTTTTATTGGATAGCTAATGCCGCCAGAATTTTTAATAAAATAAAGCTTAGGATGATCGAGACACCTGTATTGATATATCCCGACTTTTCAAATATTTTTGAAGTAGCCTATGATGCATCAGACGTAAGAATTGGAGAAGTTCTTAGCCAGGAGGGTCATCCTATAGCCTATTTTAGTGAAAAGCTTAATGAAACTAAGCAAAAATACTCTATATATGACAAAAAAATTTATGTTGTAGTTTAAGCCCTTAGGTATTGGCGATATTATCTTTTACCTAAAGAGTTTGTTCTATATTCTGATTACTTGTCCCTTAAATATATTCAGTCTCAGAAGAAACTTAGTGCCAGACATGTTAAGTGGGTAGAGTTTCTTCAAGATTATATTTTTGTCCTCAAACACCAAGCTATGTTGAGAATAGGACCGCTGATACATTAAGTAGAGTAATTACTATCCTCCAATCCATAAATACCGAGGTAATTGATTTTGAGCAAATAAAAGATGATTACTAGCATTGTCCTGATTTTGTTAATATCTATCAAGAGGTTAGTCAAGGAAACCATCAAGAATATGTTGATTATATAATTAGAAATTGATACTTATTTAAAGGTTATCATCTTTGTATACCTCGAACATCTTTACGAGATTGTCTTATTTGGAAACTCATGCAGGAGGATTAGCAGGTCATTTTGGACGTAATAAGACTATAGCTATGGTTGAAGATAGATTCTATTGGCCATCTCTTAAAAAAAACGTAACTAGAATCTTATCTGTGTCATACATATCAATTAGCTAAAGCTAAAAAACAAAATACTGGGTTATATACTCCTTTACCAATTCCACATTTTCCATGAAAAGATATTAGTATGAATTTTATTCTTGGATTACCTAGAACTGCTAGGAGACATGATTCAATTTTAGTTGTTATTGATAGATTTTTCAAAATGGCACACTTCATTCATTATCAAAAGACTTCTGATGCTTCTTCTGTTGCTAAGTTATTCTTTAGAAAAGTTATTAGACTTCACGGATTACCCACTTCCATAGTATCTGACCGTGATATCAAATTTATAAGTTATTTTTAGAAAATCCTATGAAAATTATTTGGAACCACTTTAAAATTTTCTTCAGCCTTTCATCCCCAAACAGATGGTCAAATGGAAGTTGTAAATCGAAGCCTTGGTAATTTACTTAGGAGTCTAGTTGGAGATAAACTTGGAACGTGGGATTTGTCATTGCCTACCACGGAATTTGCTTACAATAATTCAGTAAATCGGTCTACTGGCAAAAATTCTTTTCAAATTGTTTATGGCTTTAAAACCCATCAACCCATTGATCTTGTTTCCTTACCTATGAATAGCCATACTTCTGAATCCGCCACTTCTTTTGCTAAACACATTAATGATATTCATACTGATATTAGATAAAAGATTGCTATTAGTACTGAAAAATATAAGCTTGCTGCTGATGCACACCGTAAAAAAGTAAAGTTTAACAAAGGTGACTATGTAATGGTTTGTATTCATCCTGAACGTTATCCATGAAATTCATTCAAAAAGTTATATGCTCGATCCACTGGTCTATTTCGTATCCTTCGTAAACTTGAGCTTAATGTATATTATATAGAATTATCTTCTGATTTAAAATTTAATTCAATTTTCAATATTAAGAACTTGCTATCTTATCGAGGCACATTCAAGCCTCCTACTATGCATGCAGGTGAAAGCAGGGATCATACTCCTCTAATGCTAGTTCCAATTCTTCCATCACTTTCACCATCTTTATTAGATCAAATTAAACGTATTATCATGAATGAGATTGTTTCTTCTACTGATGGAGAATTTTGTCGATTTTTTATCAAATGATGCGGCTGTCCAGACTCAGATGCTACTTGGATCCTCGAGGAAGAACTATGACGTATTGATCCAAATATTTTAGAAGATTACATCAATTTCTCACCAAAGTCGAGTTCTTTCCAGTCAGGAGGGAATGATAGAAATCAAGATTCATGCACATATATCAAAAAGAAGCATCGAAATCCTAACCCTAATTTCAATTGAGGATTTATTTAGAATTTTTATTTCTTATTTTTTAAGTTAAAATATTTAATTTTATTAGAACTCAATAAGAGAAGTTCTATTAGGTTTCAAGTCAGCTGTTAGAGTCTTGTTAGGTCGCAAGTTGTTTCTCTATTTAAAGGCTCCACCTGTGTGGAGAAAGATAAACTTGGATTATTGATTGACTTGATCCTAAAAATTTCAGATTTTTTTCCCTTTTCAATTTTTTTTCTTATTTATTTTATTTTATTTTGTTCTCCATTTTGTTGGTGGTTTTACATCACACGAATAGCTGGTTGAATGTTTTGGAAAGCATGCATAAGGAGAAGGAAAAGGAGATCTTCGTCTTCAACCTCTATTTTCTTCCTTCTTCTTAAAATCCTTCTAACTTTTTAAATGTCAACCAAATCATTCACAGGTAGGTAGCAGAAAATGGAGAACACAAATATAAAGAAATATTAAACTTTCGCCATAACTCTTTTAACAAGACTCAAATTTTATTCAATAATCATTTTGTCTTCTTAACCAAAGCCTCGTGGGCTATTTATATACTAAATACATCTAAGAATAATAGAAAAATATTCCAAACCTAGGGACTTATTTAGAAAAAGAAAGATGATAAAATAAGATCCTCCTAAATAGGAAGAAAGATGACAAAATCTTTCTAAGCAAAAAAAGAAAGATGATAGAATAAAATCATCCTCCTAAACAGGCAAAAAGATGATAAAATCTTCCTAAGCAAAAAAAGAAAGATGATAGGATAAAATCATCCTCCTAAAAAGGAAGAAAGATGATAACAATTTTTTAAATATAAAAGGAAGATGAGAGAATAAAATCTTTCTAAAAAAGAAAGATTCATAATAGATCCAAAAATATCTTTAGATCCACGTAGTGGGTTTGGGTGCCGACTTGTGTCGCCTTCGTCGATAGATCCGGAACTCGGACGTAGGCACAGGTCGGGCTCGGTCTGCATCATTATTGGGCCTATTTTCTAAGCTCAAACCCTAAATTTTGGATTGGTTTTGTTTTGGGTTGGTGGATTATCAGCCTCAAAGCCACCTCCATAGGGCAGCTCAAGGTCATGCATCCTAATTCATACAGACGAGTGTATAGAGGGTGCAAGTTCAGTTGGGCTCATCCCAAACCTGCCCGCCCAGCCCACCCATTGGATAGGGGTAGGTTGAGGTTTTATAAACTTAAGGCATTTGGGCTTAACAATCCTAACCATATCTCAAGTAGGTCTAGGTTATGGTTGACTTGCAACCCAACCCTAACCGAACCCAAATCTGATCTAACTTGACTTAACCCATCTCAATTTGATATATAAATACATAATTCATATTTATATTTCATACAAGTTATTTATATACTTATATACTTATGTTTTTAATTTCATTAACCTATAACTTATATATAACTATGCAATTAAACTTTATGAATGATTAAGATCTTGATTCAATAAATATTAAATAAACATGTCCCAAACCTCTCTAATTTTTAAATTTCAATTCAACATGAGTCAATCCAATTAACATGGCTTGACCTAATTCAACTTGACTAACCTGATCAGACTGAACTAACCCAACTCCACCAGAATTTATATTATGATAGGGCTGGATTTGGTTGTGTTAGAGAAATTCCAACCAATACCAGGTTGGACTGGGTTAGGGTTAAGTGATTTAGAGATCGGGTTAGGTTAGGGTTTGCCCTCTACCTGAATGAACCTACCACCATTGCAATCCTAGTGTTTTTGTGCATCGGTGGTCCCCCAATAACCATCAATAGTCCCTTAATTTCTAGGCCTCTAATATCTTGAAAGTAGACCTCTTCTTTTTCTAGGGGTTAAGAAATACATTGCAAGAGCTGAATTTAATTACCCTTGCGAAGGCAACAAGAGTTTACGCATGACTTGAACCACAACATGTTCCCTTGATATGTGTTATTTGCATGATTCTAAGCGGACGAATTCTAAAGAAAGATAGTTTTGCTTGTTTCACACCATATACATGTATATGCTTTTGCCCACACATGTGCATGCAATTTCTTCTATCTTGATAACAAAAACTCGAACTAAGTTGCATCACCCGATATATTATATAACTTGAGCATTGGCTTAGTTGTCTTATGTTTTGAGACTAGTTGATTTGAGAAGTGCCCAAGCATTACAAAGTTAAAACAAATAGTTAACTTACTAGGAAAGGACACCTAGTGCTTTAACAGCAAACATCTCCATCTCCCAAAGCCTTCATCATATCTTGCTGAGAAGCAAAATGGGCAAGAAAGCTATTGTACCCATATGGAATTGGTTGCCGGTCGAAAATTTTGTCAAAACGCTGCAGGGCTACAATGACTTCGTGAGAGGTGACTTCCTCTCCTTCCCATTCCACTAAACAATAGTTGTTGAAGAGGGAGGGCATCCCAATGCACAAGATTCCTGCCACTGCAGGGTCTAAGGAAGGTCAACACAGCCTTGCCGCCGCAAGCAGAGAGACCGTTCTTGTGCTTCAAACCTATAACACCCAAGTCACAATGGAGCAATCTGCCACTGCACAAAAGCCAGCCTTTTAATAGCCATTGAAGAGAGATTCACAAAAAATCTCTCTAGCTTCATCATCAACCAACAGGACAATTGAAGTCTCCTGCAATCAGTCGAGCACGTAGTCAACCTGCATCTTCTTCATCTTCCTATAGGTCCTAGAGGTGTGACCAACACCAAGATTGTAGCACAACACCCTATTTTGGCAATCGTTTCTCAGGTGACCTCATTCACCACACCAGTAGCAAGAACCCTTAAAAGAGGACAAGAGCGGCTACTCAAAAATCCATCACTTTCTACTTGGCTACATTCACCCAACCTGAAAATCCATTGTCCTTCTCTATATAGGGTATCTCTTAGAGCGGACCTCCTAAACTTTCTTGTTTCTCCCAACTTTTAAAGACTCATGGTGAGCAGGAAGTAGGGTCTCTGCACCAATGTAACAGGACAACCTCCTAGGAAATAGCCAAACAAAGCCCTTGCTTGAGATCAATATGACTTTGTTGGGGAGCAGAAGGAGATTAAGGTCATACTCCATCACTATTTCATCCCCTCAAGGAGACATTGTAAAAACTAGACATTCCATTATGGTACCACACTGCACCTCACCCTTATCCTCACTTCTGATTCATCTTCACAAGCCTCGCTGACCACTACATGCAGAAACACCTCTACCACCACCTTGGTCACTTCCTCAGTCATCTTACATGAGGCTGTCTTAGCCACCTTCTCCTCAACTGCTGAATCTGCCTCTCATCCTTTCAAACTGACATTGTGTTTGACAGATTGAGGACTCTCAAATTGGGCATCATCAGGAAGACAACATCTGGGATTTCTTGAAAAGCGAGATTGTCTCGTAGCAACAAGGTGAAGGTTGAGGCTGGGAAGAGATGCAAAAAGGAGTCTCATGTATTCACATCATTTCTTGTTGTTAAAGTTTTGGTGTCTGAGAAAATACTAGTATCTAGTTATTGTAGCCCTCATAATTGGGACCATGAAAGAAATATCAATATCCCCCCACCTTCTCTTAGAAATTTCACTAAGAAGAAAAAGAGAAAAGGCAGACTTACTGAGGTTCTTTATTAAAATAATAAATGGTCCTAGTTATCAGTGGCATAAAAAGGCCAGCATTACCGTTCACCACTTCCCTAAATTTAGAAAGTGTAGAAGATGGCATTAGGAAAAGATCAATCAATAATCAATATACTAGTAGAAGAATCAAGTAAAAGGTATTTGTGGCATCTCAAAACATTACGCTGGACCGAACAAATGATAATCGACACATCAAACATTTACTTCAGTTGCTGCTAACTTTTCTGTTTTGTTTGTCAAAACATCTCTGGAAATTTTGTATGTCCTTTCGCAGGAATCCCAGTGGTTTCTGTGATGCTCATTGCAACACTCATGGTCACAACTATCATGCTTTTCATATGGGAAACAAATATTTGGTGGATCGTATTGTTCTTCTCCGTGTATACTATTATAGAGATCGTGTATATATGTTAGGTTCTATACAAGTTTGTAGATGCTGGCTTTCTACCACTGGTCTCATTTTTCATGATGCACATAATGGGTATCTGGCACTATATACACATAAAAAGATACAAGTTTGAGCTCAAAAACAAAGTATCAAGTGATTACAGAGCAGAATTGGTTTTGAAACAAGATGTAAGAAGGATACCTAGAATTGGTCTCCTATGTTCAGAATTTGTGCACGGCATTGCACCTATATTTTCCCGCTTTATTGAGAAAATACCCGCCCGAACCTAGCATGGCCTGCCAGGTTCGTGGACTTTCGTCGGATTCAGCATGGAACAAGATGGCTTTATGTGGGCAACAATGCTCGTGTTGAGGTCAAGGGCATTGGTACTTGCAAATTGTATATGCAAGATGGACGTGTTTTACTCCTGCATGATGTCCTTTTTGCTCCTGATATCCGACGAAATCTTGTTTCAGTTATTGTTCTTCTTAAGTCTGGATTTGCTTTAAATATGTATTTGGATACATGTTATTATGATTCTAGTTATCTGTTGGATAATTTTATTGTATTGGATGTTCACTACATTCCGCGTAGTGATATATATAGTGTTTGTTCTTCTTTTATTAGATCTTCTAATGATGTTGATGTGGATGTATGGCATGCTAGATTAGGCCATATACGACAACACCGAATGGATAGATTAGCTAAAGAGGGATTATTAGGCCTAATTGAAAAAGTTAATCTACCAACTTGTGAAAATTGTCTAGCAAGAAAAATGGCAAAAAAGCCATTTGGTAAAGCAATTAGAGCTGATACTCGATTACAATTGATACATTCTGATATTTGTGGCCCAATGAATGTTAGAGCTCGACATGGAGGTGTATATTTCATTACATTCATAGATGATTACACACGTTTCGGTTATGTCTATTTGATCTCCCACAAGTCTAAAGCTTTCGAATGCTTTAGAAAATAGATGGCTCTAGTGAAAAATCAATTAGACAAGAAAATAAAAGTGTTAAAGACCGATCGTGGACATGAGTATTTGTCTCATGAATTTGAGAAATTATGTAATGAAAAAAGAATAGACAGGCAGTTAATAATACCAAGCACCCCACAACAAAATGGAGTTGCTGAAAGGAGAAATAGAACTTTTTTAGAGATGGTTAGATCAATGATGGCTCATGCCAAATTACCTATCACCTTTTGGGGTGATGCCTTGTTAACTGCTGCATATATACTCAATCAAGTACCCTCCAAATCCGTTGCATCGACCCCTTATGAATTATGGACCGGAAGGAAACCTGATCTTAATTATCTCAAACCTTGGGGTTGTGCTGCCTATGTTCATGAGCCAGCTCATCAACATGGCAAATTAGGTCCAAGAGGTAAAAATAGTATATTTATAAGATACTCCGAATATTTAAAAGGGTACGTGTTCATTGGTGAACAAGAGAGTGATAGTGTAACCAAATTCGAATCTCGGGATGCCACTTTTCTCGAAAATGAATTTTCAAGTAAGGGTGAGATAAATTTGGGCCTAATTCTTTATGAGCTTGAAGACCAAGATGATTTGATTATTGCAAATCGCTTAATACACAAATCTAAAAATCAGCCAGAAGTATCTCATCCAAGTGGGAGCAAGACTAAAAATGATAAAATTGATTCATCAAATTCATAAATCAGACGTAGTAATCATGGAAATATTCCTCGACGATGTTTTGAGATTGAAGGTGAAGCCTTCATAGTTACGCCATAAGATGAAAACAAACCAAAAACAGTTCATGAAGCTCTTTCTTGCCCTGCGAAAGATAAGTGGTTGAAAGCAATGGAAGACAAAATGGAGTCAATGAGATCAAACCAAGAAAGTTCGAACCATCCAGAACCGGATGGTTCGCGGCATGCCAAATCGAACGGTTCACAGCGTGCCAAACCAGACCAATGGGGAACCGAGACGGTTCCGACATGGAAAACGGCACACGCCAGTGTCGGAAAAGAAAAAGAGAAAAACAAAGGTAGAGAAAGAGGAGAGGGGGAGAGAGAGGAGGACGCCGGCGGTGGCCCTCTACGGCTGCCGAAGGGTGGCGGAAGCCGTCGTGGTTCGGTTCGCCTGATAAGGCTGCCGCAATGAGCAAGAAAGAGAGAGAGGGGAGGAGACCACCAAAGATGGGAGGATGGGACGACGGAGAGGCCGCCGGAGGTCTCTGAGTGGCCGCCGTGGCCATCGGGCAGCGAAAGCGGCGCGGGCAGCATCGCGGTCGCGGAACAAGGATGACAGCCCCTGTTCATGCGTGCCCTTTTTTAAAAATGAAGATTAACAATGAAGCCGACAAATGATTTACCAGCTTCACTATTAAAATGGTTTTTTAAAAAAAATTAAAATCAATAAAGCCGACAATCAGATTATCGGCTTCATTTTTTTAATTTTTTTTAAAAAAATCTATTAAATAGTGAAGCCACCAAACCATTTGCCGACTTCACTTAAGTTTTTTTTAAAAAAAAAGATCGTGAAACAGGAGCATCACCCCTGTTTCACGCCCGTGGCGCCGTGCGCATGGACTACGCCGTCCGACGACCACGGCAGCTAGCCGAAGGCCGTCCGACGGGCCCTCCGACTCCTTCCCCTCCCTCCTTTTCTTTCTTCCTCCCTCTCTCTCTATTTCCCTCTTTTTCTCTCTTTTCCTTCTCCCGATTCCGATCCTTTCCTTATTTCGGTTCACGTCGATCCGATCCAGTACGGAACCATACCAGACTGTGCCGCCGGCCGACCGAAACGACCGGCGGTACCGGAACTGAAAATCTTCGATCAAACAATGTTTGAAAATTTGTTGATCTTCCTAAGGAACGTAAAGCAATTGAAAACAAATGGATTCTCAAAATCAAGCGTAAGACAGATGGGACATTGAAAGGTATAAGGCCCGCCTTGTAGCAAAAGGGCATACTCAATAAAAGAAAATTGATAACGAAGAGACTCTCCTGTTGTGAAATTTACCTCTATACGCCTAATTTTGGCCATAGTAGCAAGTTTAGACTTGAATGGATGTAACTACTGCTTTTCTAAACGGAGAATTGGAAGAAGAAATCTACATGAAACAACCTATAGGTTTTATTAACACAAAGTGTGTAGACTTTTAATATCAATTTATCGTCTTAAGCAATCTTTCAGGTAATGGTATATTAAATTTCATCAAGCGATAATCTCATATGATTTTATCATGATCGATGAAGACCGTTGTGTATATGTTAAGAGATCTAAAGATAAATTTATGATTCTCTTACTTTATGTGGATGACATTCTATTGGCTGAAAATGATAAGAAGTATATCATAACCATAAAAGAATGGATATCCTCCAACTTTGAGATGAAGGATATGGGCGAAGCAGCTTACATTCTAGGAGTTAAGATTTCTAGAGATCGTTCTAAAAGATTGGTAGCTCTTTTACAAGAGCAATATATTAAGAAAATCCTTAAATGATTTCATATGCAAAATTGCAAGTCCATTGATACTTTTATCGCAACAGGTGAGGGTCTAAGCCTAAAAATGTGTCCCAAGACTCCATAAGAAAAGGAACAAATGGCAAAAGTTCCTTACTCTAGTGCTGTAGGAAGCCTAATGTATGCAATGATGTGTACAAGGCCAGATATCTGTTTTGCCGTTGGCATGGTAAGCAGGTATCAATCAAATCCAGGATGATCTCACTGGAAGGCAGTGAAGAAGATATTAAGGTATCTCAAAGGCACTATAAACTATTTCTTATGTTACCAAGGACATGATCTGCGCCTTGTAGGCTGTATAGATGCAAATTGGAGAGGTGATCTAGACGAAAGAAAGTCTACCCCTGGTTATATTTTTTTGCTAAACAATGGAGCAATCTCATGAAGTAGCAAGAAACAAACATGTATAGCTTTGTCCATAATGAAAGCAGAATTTATGGCATTTTCCGCAGCAGTGCAAGAAGCAGTTTGGCTTAAGAGATTCCTAACCCTCCTGGGATTCAATGAAGATGGATCAAACTCTGTGTTAGTGAATTGTGATAGTCAAGCAGCAATTGCATTCACTAAGGATCATAAATATCATGCAAAAACCAAACACATTGACACCAATTACAACTTCGTGAGAGACATGGTTGCACGTAAAGCAGTAAATATACAATATATCTCTACTCACAAAATGGTTGCAAATCCATTTACAAAGCTCATATCTAAAGATGTATATAATGGCCATGTTAGGTCTCTAGGATTATGGAGATGCTAATGTAATTGCATAAACTGGCTTTATCATAATCTATAGTGATTTTTCCTAATTTTTAAGTAATGGATGATGTTCCTTTACGAAATTAATGTTAATTTGATAATTTTATCAAATAAAGCATACACACAAGTTTAAAATTTTGTTATATATTTTGTACATATATATTGAAATGGTATGTTGGACAGGAGATTGGCCTTCTCATGCAGGCAATCGTCTCTATAATTTTAGTGTTATTATGGAGGTAAGATTAGTTTTGAGCATCGTTTATGAATCTAAAGACTCAAAACGAAATCGCCTTGATGATGGGTCAAGATGAGGTCACCATGATAATATAATTTTTTGTAATCGAGATGAATAAACCCATAATTCACCTTACCTATCTTTATATGCCAGGTGAAAGTCCTATTGAAATATTCTTAAAAGAAAAAATAAAGTTGAGGACTCGAGTTAGATATTGAATATATCTGAACTATCATCTGTACAGTATTACTTTTATAAACATACGCTCCATGGAAAAAGAAGAATAATACCGTAGCGTTTCATACCACACATGCATTATTCGACCAAAAGGGTAACAGAAGACAAGATCTCTTCTTCTTAGTTGTGTGAGACCCTTAAGATCATCAGAAATCTCAGATTGGTACCCTTGACTTTTGACTGTTTCTTAAAGTTCTAATTCAATGTTAGTTATCTTGGATTGTTGCCAATGATCATGAATGATTCGATCTAATGGAGCATATCTAGAGAACAGTTGGATTAGAAATGAAAAAACTCTAGAAAAAGGGAAGATCATTTTGGTGTTATATTTAATTGTATTCACCGATCGGCCAATTAAGCTTTGTGCATAATTGTGAATACAAAACTATTGTAATACAAGAGATCAAGAAAGTTGCAAATATGACTAAATGAATCTAGGGTACTACATACTTGCTCTACTTAATATTTGAGCTGTTATATATACCTAACAGTTGCATAGCAATGAGCTCTCGAAATGTTATATGTACCTAACAGTTGTATAGCAATGAGCTCTCGAAATGATAAAGTATGCTAGTCGCATGGCCTATTTTCTTGTATGAACTTATATAGAGAAAAGAGATTACATTCTCTTAGAATAATTATGAGATTAAAGAACCTATTATGTGCGAGTAGGAGATGTTGGGTTATGGATCCAGATCCGCCCATAATGGGTGGTCCGATCCATCCAAAAAAAATGGGACGTGAAGATAACTGCCAGCACTAGCAGTTATCTCACATTCTATCATTCAATAACTCCCCCCCCAAAAAATAAACCAATATAATATATATCTCTCCACTCTCTCATATAGAATAGAGACTCTCAACCATTCAACTCTCTGAAAAATTATAAGGAAGGATTTAGGCTATGGATATTGATCGATTTCCGTTCGTGATCTCGATTGTGAACCAGTAATCACAATCCGGGTTTTGAATTCTTGGCGCTACAAGAGGTAAGTAGCAAAGTCCCACATGCCCGTTGAACAGGTCTAGTGTACCCCAAAACCAACTCACGGTTTACCAATATAGGTTGGTTTTTCAAAAATTATCACTGAAACACTTCACATCTTCTTGCTCCTAAAATGCTGTGCAACTCATTTTGATCAGCTCCTGCATGGGAAATTAGCTTTCCATTCACCAAGTAATAATGCATGGGAAAAATATCGACCAAAGCAACAAAAGCAAAGCAGCAGGTATTTCTGCTATTGATCTCGGCAATTATAAAGTTTTAGGCTTATACTATTTCCATCTGCATTTCTCTAAACACATCAACTGGTTCTATAAACCGACCGAAATGGGTATACGCTACATCAATTCTACTCAAACAAGCCATAATCCTTCGAAAGCATCACATCAAACAGTTTACAAGCATGGCCTCCCAAACGTAAGAGTAAATCCTTGCGGAAATACAAGAAGAAAAAAGAAATCACTCAAATAAAAAATAAAAAAAAAAAATCCTCCATGAACTATTAAAAAAGCTTCAGAATCAGGGATTTACCTTTCGATATGCCCGTCGGATCGTGAAGAGAGATCGCTCGCTCGAAGAAAAACCTGTGGCGGGATGGATGAGCCCATTTGCCTCTACAGGTGCTACCGACCTATCGCGTAGTACCGGATCCGGTTTCTACTAAGTTTGGACCCGGATTCACTAGAATTCCCTTTCCTTTCTTTTCCTTTTTATTTTTTTATTTTTTTAATTTTTTCGGGGATCCTGGTCTGACCACTTAAAAAGATGTTTAAAAATATAAGTTTAGGCAGCTTATAATCTAACATATTATGAAATTTTGAGTCTAATCATTCAAACAGACTCTAATTTATTCTAAACTTCCCATTCAAATATTTTAAAATATTATTGGGCCTTTGGATCGGGTTCATGGATGTTAAGATTCATACTCTGTTTGACGCACATCAGATCTGAGTTAGAGATAGAGTAAATCAAGGCAAATTTATTAAAATAATATTATTTTTTTTAAAAAAATAAAAAATAATATTTATAAAAAAATATTTATTAAAATATTATTCAAATAAAATTATCATTTCAAAAAGTGATTTTATTTGTTGACTCGGGATCCAATCATCAGCTAATTTGATTGCAAGCACCAATGAGTAATTCTTTTAAAGGATGATTTTCTGAAAAACTGTCCTATGGTAGGGCAACTCATACCCTATATTTAGTTAAGATCATGAAAGGAAGGATGGATGAGGTTGGAAGGATGGATGAGGTTGGAAGGATGGATGACTTTTATCCATTGTTTAGTTTAAAAAAATTATAGAAATAATAAATAAAAAAGTAGGATTCTCCATCTATCCTGGCCCACCAATTAATTAATTGATGGATAAATTTTTGCATTGACAAAATTATCTCTTATTAATTTTTTGACAAAACTATAATATTTCTTCACTTTTTCGTTCATATTATTTTTATATATATTATTAATCATATACTATTAAATTTTATTACTAATTATTTTAATTTTAGTTCATGATTTTGATAATTCTAATTAAATAACTAAAATTATCTTTATTTTTTTTATTTACTATTTTTAATTATTTATTTATATAATATTAATTAATTATTAAATTAAATTATAAATTAAGTAGTTATTTATATTATTAAAGAAATTAATTATTAAATTAAGTTATAAATTAGCTAGTTATTTATATAATTAATTCATTAATAATTTAATTACAAAATAATTTATTAAATTAAACTAAACTAAAATTAAATATTTATATAATTTTTATATAATTATAGATTATAATGATTATAAGTTTATATATTATTTACTTATTTAGTATAAATTAGTGTAATAAATTGATAATAATAATACTTTTTTTCAAATGATGGTTTAGTAAAAATGTTATATAAATATCATTCATCCATCCTTTTATTTCTTCTATATCAAACAAAGGAGGAAATCATTTTTATCCATTCTTCCATATTTTACCAAATATATGAAATGATGGATGGATCCTCCATCCATTCTCTTTCTCATCCATTATTTCTCTTCCATCCATCCTTCGTACCAAACAGAGCAAATAGAGTCGCCCTATAGTAGAGCGACTTACTACTTTAAAAAAAAAAAATGAAACCCCCTACCCCCTCACTTGCCAAAAAAATAATAAAAAACAACTTCTCCCCTCTCTCCTTCAGTGGTTCTTGATCCTCGCCACCCCTCACCGCACACCCCTCCAACTAGCGCTAGAACCCCCCATCTCTCTCTCGATCTCCGGTGTGAGAATCCCCCACCACCTCCTCCCTCTCCCTCTCGATCCCTGGTGCCTCTTCCTTTCGATCCTTGGTGCCTCTTCCTCTCCGTCCCTGGTGCCCCTTCCTCCTCCTCTCGACCCGCCCCCCCCCCCCCATGCCCTCCCTCTCGATCCTCGGCATGTGAACCCCCTCTCTCTCCTCTCGGTCTCCAGTGCCCCTCCCTCCTTCTCTCAGCACGCTCGCCCCCTCCCCCCCACCCTACTCCCTGAGTCCTCCTCTCGATCCCGACATGAAATCCCCTCCTCCCCTCCCTTTCCCTCTCGGTCTCCAACGCCCCTCCCTCCTCCTCTTGGCCCCCCACAACCTCTACCCCCCTCGCCGAGCCCTCCTCTTGGTTTCCAGCGTGAGAATCCCCCCTCCCCCTTTCCTTTCCCTCTCGATCCTTGGCGCCCCTCCTCCTCCTCTCGCCGATGCATGTCTCTCTAATAGTTTTGTGCTTGTATACGACTTATAGAGATACTTTATGACAGGGCGACTCCTATGATAGGGCGACTCCTTTGCTGGCATCTGGGATGGCTAAGTGAGCATGAGTAAGCAAATAAAGTCATGCTACCATAGGACGACTTTAGCCTATACAGTAATTTGGTAAATACTTTTCTTAGAATATTATTTTTATATATTTTTTTAAAATAAATATTATTTTAGTAGAAAAACCATAAATCGGTATCCAATGGGCAATAAAATATAAATTGAGCAGTTTATTAAACAAAATCCATATTTTTAGAAATTCATCTATGGGATCTTCAGCAAATGTTTTAAAAATTATATCATTGACTTTGAAGTGAAAAGGATAGATGAACAAACTAAAAATTAATCCAAATTAGTAAGAATGGTAGGAGAAGGTGCATGTGATGTTTTAACATGTCATGCTCATATAAACTATTCTCACAGTGCATGAGAAGAGACAAATATCATGCTTAACCACATCTTATGGGATATTGCCGTGTGTACCAACTTATGCTTATCAAAAACATAGGTGAAATGAAAATTTTCTCTGTATGATTAATTGTGAAATATATTTCCGACCATTCTTAACATCTATATCTATAGGTGTATATATGTGGACATCTAGATGCCACTTAGTTATCCATCATTACAATTAAAGGATATATAAATAAAACTAATAAAATATTTTACAATTATAATGAGAACTCTCCTGTTGTGCCATTGGCTTTGTCCCCATCTCGACTATATTTTTTAATAATCCTTGATATTGGAGGCCTAACACATGCATTTTTATCAGTATTTTGGCTCTTTTCAAAATCATGTATTTTGGATGTGCATGATATTAGGGCAACTTTAGTCTGAACCAAGTAATTAATTATGACCAATTAGATCAGCAAACCTCAGCTGGACTTGAAATATTTAATAAGTTTGATTTTGGACCCATATCTGAATTGTATATTGTTGGAAATAAACCCCACTTCTATCGAAGTCTAGTTCGATGCTCAGTCTAATGCAACCAGTAGCCACGGAAGAGCTTCAGTGGATGGATCTTGGCCGAACTGCTCAGCGGCCGGATCTTAGCCGAACTCTCCAGCGGTCGAACTCCTCAGCGGTCGTCCCTCGACCAAACTCCTCAAGCGGCCGTCCCTTCAATCGGCCGAACTCCTTCGGACTCCCAACAGCCGAACTTCTTTCGAGCTTCCCCTTGGCCAAACTCCCCTAGAATCGATATATGCCGAAGTTCATCGATCAATGCCTGCTTTCTAGGAGCCATTTCTATTAAAGTTGGACGAACGGTCACCGTCAGTCTGCCATAGGCGAGGCTACAGCGGCTCCGCCAGATCTCGAGCAGCCCACCACTATCGGACGGCATGGCTGTCATTTTCGATCTGACGACACCATCCTCTCTGCATCAAATCCGATGCAGTCTCGAGCGACTCGCCATCAGACAACTACAGCTGTCACCATCAAGCTCCGCCTATAAAAAGACCCTCCAGATACGCCACCCTCTAATCACTAATTGCTAATCTCTAAGCTCTCCTCTTCTTCTCTAAGCTCAGCGGAACTCATTTTCGAGCACTCCATTCCTATTGGCTAGAGCTGACTTGATCGTCGGAGGGTCCTGCCGGAGCCACCCCCCACTGGCTTCGGACGAAACTTTGTTTTGCAGGTCTTCGGTGGTGACCTCATCGACCTCCACTCCAACGAATTCCGACGACGATCAGTTTCTGTGTCAATAGATTGGCGCTAGAAGGAGGGCAACCACAAACCTCCGAGGTTCCCTTATTCTTAAAAGAGTGCTCGACGACGATTTTTCTCTCTCCGGAGATCTCTCTTCTTCCTCACTAGAGTTCTTTTTCGATGAGAAAATGCCTCCAGGAGAGCTTCGACTCGACGATCGGCATCCTGTGCGCCAGGTCCATCTGCTTCCGTTGTAGCCCCGACAGCCCGGGCTCCATCCGAAGCCACC
Organism: Cocos nucifera; assembly: GCA_006176705.1. NCBI lineage: Eukaryota > Viridiplantae > Streptophyta > Magnoliopsida > Arecales > Arecaceae > Cocos > Cocos nucifera. The sequence goes on along the minus strand of QRFJ01000051.1, from coordinate 157,228 downwards.
GCAGATGTAGAGCAGTTCAACCTACTGATCGGGTTCGCGACCCCACCGAGATGATGCAGGCCATGCGACAACCTCTGGCGGAGACTTTGTCAGCAAATCCGCCATGAGGATGCAAGGAACCGACCTTAAGGAAGAGCATTTAGGCATACCAATCGCCCTTAGGAAGGAAAAATGGAGAGCATAAGTTCTTCCATAGAAGATTTCATAAGAAGGATGGAACGAACTTCGATGAAAGCGAAGCCAAACTCCCCCTCGAAGCTCATCATCGGAATGAAGTTCGGCGCAAGCGAAGCCAAACTCCCTCTCGAGTATGACTCTAAGGAAGCCCCGACAAAAGGGCATGAAGTTCTTCCGCATATTTCACAAGAAGACGGAATGAAGTTCGACGGAAGCGAAGTCGAACTCCCCCTCGAAGCTCATCATCGAAATAAAGTTCGGCGCTCCCTCTCGAGTATGACTCCAAGGAAGCCCCGACAAAGGGGCATGAAGTTCTCCCACAGAAGGTTCCACAGGAAGTTCGGCCGCGTCCACGACCTTCTCGCACAAGCAAAGCCGAACTCCCTTCAAAGCTCATCATCAAAGAAGCTCCGATAAAGGGGCATGAAGTTCTCTCGCAGAAGGTTTCGCAGAAAAGTGGAATGAAGTTCGATGCAAGCGAGGAGTTAACTCCCTCTCGAGTATGACTCTAAGGAAGCTCCGACAAAAGGACATGAAGTTCTCCCACAGGTTTCACAAGGAGACGGAATGAAGTTTGGCGGAAACAAGGCCGAACTTCCCCTGAAAGCTCATCATCGAAATGAAGTTCGGTGCAAGCGAGGCCGAACTCCCTCTCGGGCATGACTCCAAGGAAGCCCCGATAAAAGGGCATGAAGTTCTCCCGCAGAAGGTTCCACAGAAAGTTTGGCCGCGCTCACGACCTTCCCAGCACAAGCAAAACTCGAACTTTTCAAGCTCGCCACCGAGGAAGCCCCGACAGAAGGATGCGAAGAAGTCCTCCTCCCAAAAGGTTCTACGACTATGCCCCCCTCGATGCCCCTCGAACTCAAATTCTCACGAAGGTTAAGAAAGAGCTGCCAAGGCCAGAAGGACTATGATCTCCCCCAAACATGTGCGATCGAAGCAAGCAATGCCCCTACCATCGCAACCACGACCACGATACTGAGAAATACATTCAACTCTGAGACAAAATTGAGGAGCTCGTCAGAAAGGGGCGGTTGAGTAAATTCCTCTGACGCCGACCTGAAGCAGAAGATCGGCCAAGGCCGCTGCCGTAATCAGAAATGATAAGGTCGGCCGCCTCACGGCGTCATCAATGTTACCCCGAGAAGGAGCTTGGTACATCGGTGATTCGTCGTCTCCTAGCGACAAAGCCAAGAGAAGCTTTCTCCAAATTGAGAAGGCCAGCATGAGACAGAGGAGGTCGTCCGGCCCGAGCCTCGCTGCCCAAGGAAATCCAGAGGAACAATGCCCCCACAACCCTAAAATGGAGATGTGCTGCCAGTAACTCCCCCTTGGTAAAATTCTTCCCCAATAAATAATATTGTTTCTGGATGAAAAAACTATGTGATGACAGGAAAGAAGCAGTCGATAATTGCCATGTTAGGAACAGGAGGAGAATCTCATCCTAACACGAGCGGTCAAAGACCTTCAACCTCGATCAGAGATAAGATCTCTTCTGAGCGATCGATGACAATCTCGGTCAGAGATAAGATCTCTTCTGAGCGAAGGCCTTGTTCACAAAGGACGAGACGGAAGAAGAGGCACAGACGACGGTCCGAATGTGCCCCCACAGCCCGTTAGGAATAGGAAGAGAACCTCATCCTAACGCGAGCAAAGTTGAAGGCCTCGTTCACCTTAGACGAGACGGAGGAAGACGGACGACGGTCCGAATGTGCCCCCACAGCCCGTTAGGAATAGGAGGAGAACCTCATCCTAACGCGAGCAAAGTCGAAGGTCTCATTCACAAAGGACGAGATGGGGGGAGAGGCGCAGACGACGGTCCGAATATGCCCCTACAACCCATTAGAAATAGGAGGGAACCTCGTTCTAACGCGAGCAAAGTTGAAGGCCTCGTTCACCTTAGACGAGATGGGGGAGACGGATGACGGTCTGAATGTACCCCCACAGCTCGTTAGGAACAAGAGGAGAACCTCATCCTAACACGAGCAAAGTCGAAGGCCTCATTCATAAAGAACGAGATGGGGGGAGAGGTGCGGACGACGGTTCGTATGTGCCCCCATAGTCCGTTAGGAACAGGAGGAGAACCTCATCCTAACGCGAGCAAAGTCGAAGGCCTCGTTCACAAAGGATGAGACGGAGGGAGAGGCACGGACGATGGTCCATATGTGCCCCCACAGTCCGTTAGGAACAGGAGGAGAACCTCATCCTAATGCGAGCAAAGTCGAAGGCATCGTTCACCTTAGATGAGACGGGGGGAGATGAACGACGGTCCGAATGTGCCCCCACAGCCTGTTAGAAACAGGAGGAGAATCTCGTCCTAACACGAGTGCCCGCATCAACCTCGATCGCAAGAGATCAGATCTCTCCCGAGCGACCGAGCCAACCTCGGTTAGAGATAAGATCTCTTTCGAGCGACCGCGACAACCTCGGCTAGAGATAAGATCTCTCCCGAGCGACCGAGCTAATCTCAGTCAGAAAGATCTCTTTCGAGCAACCGTGATAACCTCGGTCAGATCGGATCTCTCCCGAGCGCCCGTATTGACCTCGGCTGTCGGAGAGATCTCCTCCGAGTCAGCCTCGGCTGTAGGAGATAATGTCGCCCCCAATGAGCTCAACCTCCAATCTCGATCGTAGGAGACAAAGTCTACCTCAACCTCGGTTGGAGATGGGATCTTCCCTGGGCCTCAACTTCAACATCAACTTTAGCTGGAGATGAGATCTCCCCCGAGCTTCGACCTGAACCAGCACGGAGCCCAGAAGAAGACTTCGGTAGTCGTCTTTTCTACACTCCCTTCCTTCAAGTTTCGAACTTGAGAGTGGGGGGCTACTGTTGGGGATAAACCCCGCTCCTGCCGAAGTCTAGTTTGATGCTCAGCCTAATGCAACCAGTAGCCATGGAAGAGCTTCAGCGGATGGATTTTAGCCGAACTCTTAGGGCCGGCCGAACTACTCAGCGGTCGGATCTTAGCCAAACTCCCCAGTGGCCGGGGCTCCTTCGGACTCCCAACGGTCGAACTTCTCAGCGGTCGTCCCTCGATCGAACTTCTCAAGCGGCCGTTCCTTCAGCCGGCCGAGCTCCTTCGGACTTCCAGCGGCCGAACTCCTTCCGAGCTTTCCCTTGGCCGAACTCCCCTGGAATCGATATATGCTGAAGTCCATCAATCAATGCCTGCTTTCTGAGAGCCATGGCTATTAAAGTTGGACGAACGGTCACCGTCAGTCTGCCACAGGCGAGGCTACAGCGGCTCCGCCAGACCTCGAGCAGCCCATCACTATCGGACGGCATGGCTGTCGCTTTCGACCTGACGACACCATCCTCTCCGCATCAAACCCGGTACAGCCTCGAGCGACCCGCCATTAGGCAGCTGCAGCTGTCACCATCAAGCTCCGCCTATAAAAAGACCCTCCAGATACGCCATCCTCTAATCGCTAATCTCTAAGCTCTAAGCTCTCCTCTTCTTCTCTAAGCTCAGCGGAACTCATTCTCGAGCACTCCATTTCTGTTGGCCAGAGTTGACTTGATCATCGGAGGGTCCTACCGGAGCCACCCCCGCATTTGTCCCGGATGGAATTTTGTTTTACAGGTCCTAACGGTGACCTCATCGGCCTCTACTCCAGCAAATTTCGGCGACGATCAATTTCTACGTCAACACATATCAATTGAGTCGGTCTCAATTCGGCAGATGGAAAGTGGATATTTTCTTCAACTGAAATGAATTCGTCAATTTAGCAGCCAGCCAGCAAGTGAATGCTAGTGCCAATGAATGAATCAAAAAGGAGGAATCGCATGCGGGAGTGAAGTTTTAATTTGTAAGTCGGCACGTCGAAAGCCGACTTTAGTTCTCGTCGGTTTCCCCATTCACTCCGTAGAGCCGCCAACGGCAGGACTACGTCAATGGAAACAACCTCATTAAATTCTGAGTAAGAAAACTTGATCCACCAAGTTTCCCTTGCATCACATCCACGGCCTTCATAATCCATATGTTCCACATAGCTTCAATTATCCTAGCATGCAATGCGCTCTGCGAAAGGATTGGATTGTCCGACATCAACAAATCTAAAGATGGATCACGAAAATCTCTCAAACTCTACTCGCAAAGAAACCATGATTCATCCAAAAATTTCTCCTTCCTCCCTTGCCTCAACATAAAGTTCAAATTCTCTACGATGCAACTTTTGCGCTGCAGATTATGGTATCATATATTATGGATGGTCTATGGCCAGCTCTTATTCATTTCTGAAATATCATCAATCTACTGCCTTCTGGATTTGCCACTGATTTCCACCTGACGCAGAGGAATCGTCAGGCTGTCCAGTGTTGTTCGCTAACATTTTAGACGGAAGTTATATATATATATATATACTTCAAAAAAATATATCTGGTCTCTCGTTGATGCTGTATATTTGCTGTTGCATGAATGATGCATGCAGTCACATCTTATTACTGGCACTTTCACGTGAGATGATACGGAACAAGGTATTAGAGCATATATAGTGTTGCAGGAATTTAATGATTCAGTGTTTCCGACGATGGTTCGGGGTGAAAATCCATGGTGGCTTGCTACAAGAATATTTAGAGAGTGCATTCCCTGCATGCATCAAACCTACGTTTCCGATCAAACTTGCAGGGAGTTGCCTGAAGAAAATGATGGGACTCGGTGTAAAACCTATTCGTGCTTTCAGAATGCTTGCCATGAGGAAATCTGGCAACGGCAAAACCATCACATCCACAGCAAGTTTCACTACCAGATGGTTACTAACTTGCCAGATGTAGTGGGATTTGTTACAATAGTCAGAAAGCCTCATTAGATGTCATGTCATGTTGCTATATTTCAGAAATCCTCGGTGTTTATTGCCTATCATTTCTTTCCGATCGCGATGGCGAGAGGTTGTTACATGAGTTAGATTTAATTTGTTGGATCAAATTCTAAATCAATTATGGTGAACTCAATTAATTAAAGAGTTCTATTTCTGATAAGACTTAAACTGAAATCTTTATTCTAATCAGAATTAAATCTTTAGATGGGATAAGATAAGTATGGGTATAAATAGAGATAGTCTTATCCTTTTTCTCCAACTCTCAATAAGACGTGACGATTTTCATCAATCATCCACATAAAGATGAAGGATGAGGAGAGAGAAGATCAATTGCCTACGAGAGACGGATTCAAGGCTCTGCGGGCTACGTGATCATCGCGTTGATGAGACGATGGTGCAAGGCATGCTTTTATTTGATTTTACAAGAATATAGGAGCACGATACAGGCATAAAAGTTTAAATTATCTAACATGTGATATCAGAGCTCGGCTCCATGCTTCGTATTCATGTAAAAAGTTTTCCGATAAATTTTGATTTATTTTCGAAAAATTAAAATCATGGTTCTATATTTTTTGGAATTGATTAAAGTTTATGAAATTAAATTAAAGTTTTATTAAAAAAATAAAATAATAAAATAATATAAGGGCTTGGGGCCGGCCATGCCAGCCAATCTGCGCCGTCCAACGAACGAGGTAGTAGCCATCGCTGCTGCCATGCTAGCGACAGGTCGGAGCCGCAGCCGCCACTACTCGCGGCGGCGGTGGCAGCGCCGCCCGCAGCTAGCGCGGCCGCAAGAACTACAGCCTTTGCCGCGGCATAAGGGGCAACGGGAGCCGGCAACGGCCACGAATTGAGCCATGAACGGCGGTCTATGGCGGTGGGTCACAGACGGAAGGGGCGGCCATGGGTTTTTGAAAGATTTTTGATCGGAGAAGAAGGGGAAGAAGGAATGGGTTTTGGTTATTGGGTTTGGATCTTAACGGATCCTGATCCAAACCCAATAACAGCCAAACTCATCCAATTTTGATCCAAACCTGATTAGAACCCAACTCGATTAATAAAAGGAGATTTTTGCAGATAAGCCCTTGGTAAAGTTTAAATTTCGAAAAGACCTTCAGGATAGTTTTGCAGTTTAGTCTTTTAGGGCAATTTTGCATTTTAGATCCTAAAAAATAATAAATCATATTATAGTCCCCTTCGATTTTCTTAATAATTTTTAAAGCTGCCATTTTATAGAAAAGGCCCTATATTTCTATTATTTATAGTTAAGTCCTTTATTATTAAAATTTATTCATTTTACATCCAATTTGAGCGATTTTTGAACCATTGGACTCATGATAATTTAAGAAATATTATGGTTAAGTTTTTCATATAAAATAAAATATTTAAATAATTAAATTATTTAATTAATAATTTTATTTGCTATTATACTATTCAAGTCTGTTTTCGCATAGCCCCAAAGGGCCCGGAGCACTTTATGGATCTTGGGTAGCTGAGTCATTGAGGGTTGATAGACTTCTCTCTTTATAATTCTAGAATTATATAAAAGTGTATCTATTACAGTAAACACAAAGATGATTGTAATTTGAAACAAAATTAATAGTAAAAGATTAACTAACTTAAATTATATAAAGACGGAGAGTTCTACATCCAAAGATGGGAATAACCTCGAATTTTTGTAATCATAGTTAGTTAAACCAATGAAAGTACAACTAATATAATGAGTTATAATTTAAATATAAATTATATCGATATGCCATAGTTATTGTTCTTACTTGCATATTTCATATTATTGTTGGTTATGATTTATGTGATGCATGTTTTGGCATTATTTATTACGTTTAAATTATAACTGATCATATTAGTTGTACTTTTATTGGTTTAACTAACTATGATTACAAAAATTCGAACTAGCTCTTATTGGGTTTGGATCAAATTACTCTGATTGGCATGAGCAGCTTCTCATTATCTTAGGATGCCTAGATTTAGATTTGGCTCTTCGAAAGTCTCAGCCAGATCCACTTATCCCCACTAGTTCTCCTGATCATAAGAAATTATGCGAAAAGTGGAAGCGTTCTAATAGATTGTCTCTTATGATTATTAAAAATTCTATAGTGAGAGATATTAGGGGATCTATTTCGGATAACAAATTGGCCTCCGAATCTCTTTTCTCTATGGAATAATAATTTACCAGATCAAGTGAAGTCTTAGTCGGTATCCTAATGAACAAATTAACCTCTATGAAATATGATGAATTTTCTGGAGTGCGAAAGCACATCATGAAAATGCGTGATATAGCTAAAAAATTAAATGATTTGGGTATGATAGTATCTGAAAACTTTCTTGTCCAGTTTATTCGCAATTCTCTTTCATCTCAGTTTATTCAATTTAAAATTTACTATAATACACATAATGAATCATAGACAATGAATGAACTTATCTCCCAATGTGTGCAAGAGAAAGAGAGATTGAAATAGGAAGGGGTTCAAACTGTTCATATAGTTTTACAGGAGCATCTTAAGAAAAAGAAGGCGAAGAAAGAAAATAAAGGATCCAACAATCCACCAATAAAAGTTGCTTACAAATTAAAATATTTTTTCTGCAAGAAGGAGGGACATATCAAGAAGGATTATGAGAAAAGAAGAAAATGGTTCGAAAAGAAGGGTATTTTCTAATCACTTGTTTGTTTCGAAATCAATTTCATTAATGTTCCTTCTAATACTTGGTGGATTGATTTGGGTGCTATAATTCATGTTTCCAATTCAATGCAGGGATTCCTTTCAAGTCAAAAACTAAATGATAGAGAGTGGTGGATCTTTATGAGGAACCGGATGAAGTCCAAGATCATTACAGTCCGAACCTATAGACTTATTACAGACACCGAATTTCAATTAGATCTACATGATATTTTTTATGTTCCTTCAGTATCTAAAAATTTAATTTTTTTATCAAAACTTAATTTAGAAGATTTTTCATTCACTTTTATAAATTTAAATTTTAAAGTAATAAAAAAATTTATTTTTATTGGTACTAGAACATTGTGTAATGGTTTATATAAATTAAATTTGGATTCTTCTTTTGAATAATTTTTGCTTGTTTTAAATGTTAATATCGGAATAAAACATGGTATTGTAAATAAGAGTTCTTCAATGCTGTGGTATAGGCGATTATGTCACGTGTCAAAAGAAAGGATGATTAGATTGGTTAAGGAAGACATTTTACCAAATCTAGATCTTAGTGATTTTGGTATGTGCATCAATTGCATTAAAGAAAAATAAATTAAAAGTTATAAAAAGCATGCCACTAGAAGTCAAGGACTCTTAGAATTGATACATATCGATATTTATGGCTATTTTACACCTTATTTTGGAGGGCAAAAGTATTTTATTACCTTTATTGATGATTTTTCATGTTATAGTTATGTTTTTCTGTTGCATGAAAAGTTTGAAGCTTTGGAAGCCTTTAAGGTGTATAAAGTTGAAGTAGAAAATCAGTTGGATAGGAAAATAAAGGTTGTGAAATCTGATAGGGGTGGTGAATACTACAGTAGATATGATGAATCTGAACGTAATCCTGAACCTTTTGCAAAATTTCTTAAACAGCATGGCATTATAGCATAGTATACTACGTCAGAAAATCTCCAACAAAATGGTGTGGCTGAAAGGCGTAATCACACACTGATGGACATGGTGAGGAGTATGATTAGTAAATCCTCATTATCTTTAAATTTGTGGAGAGAAGCCTTAAAAATCACTATGTATATCCTAAATCGGGTACTTAGTAAGGCCGTTCCTAAAACTCCTTTTGAGTTATGGATGGATAGAAAATCAAGTTTAGGACATTTATATGTTTGAGATTGTCCAGTAGAGGCTCGATTATATAACCCATAAGAAAAGAAATTGGATCTCAGAACTATTAGTTGTTACTTCATAGGGTATCTAGAATGGTCAAAGGCTTTTAGATTTTATTGTCCATCATACACCACTAAAATTATTGAGGATGATGAAAATAGTGGGAGTGGTATATCGCATAATGCGATATTACAAAAAATAAGAGAATATCTTTCTATTATAGTAACACCTAGAGATATTCTACTTGAGCCTGCTCAACCTAAAATTATGGAATATCAATAGATGATTGATACCCCACTTTTTGAACAGACTATCAATGAACCCAATCCAATTAAAAATAATCATAATAATGATACTGAACCTGAAATATTATGGAGATCTACTAGAATTAGAAGATCGATGCTATTTCAGATGATTATATTATATACTTACAAGAATGTGATTATGATATTGGAATAAAGAATGATCCAATTTTATTTAAGGATGCCATGAAAAGTGATGATTCTGAACTTTGGTTAGATGCCATGAAAGATGAGATGAAATCCATGAATAAGAATCAAGTCTGGAAACTTATCGAATTACCTGAAGGATTTAAGTCTGTAAGTTGTAAATGGATTTTTAAAACCAAATGAGATTCCAAAGGTGATATCGAGAAATATAAAACTAGACTTGTAGCAAAAAGATTCACTTAAAAGGAAGGCATTGATTATCATAAAATATTTTCTCCTATTTTTGAAAAAGATTCATTCAGAATCCTTATAGCATTAGTATCTTATTTTGATTTAGAGCTACATCAAATGGATGTCAAGACCGCATTCTTAAATGGGGATTTAAAGAAAGAGGTGTATATGGAACAACCTGAAAGATTTTTAGTGCAAAAAAATAAAAGGCTGGTATGTAAATTAAAGAAATCTATATATGGTCTTAAACAAGCTTCCAAGCAATGATACTTAAAGTTTAATCATACCATTGTTCCCTTCGGATTTAAAGAAAATATTGCTGATCAATGTATATATCTGAAGGTGAACGGAAGTAAGTTTATATTTCTGATACTATATGTAGATGATATCTTACTAGCCAGCAATGATTTAGGTCTCTTGCATGAAACCAAAAGTTTTTTTTTCGAATATTTTGACATGAAAGATATGAAAGATGCTTCTTATGTTCTTGGTGTAGAAATCCATCGTGATAGAAATAAGAGGTTACTTAGTTTATCTCAGAAGAATTATATTACTAGGATCCTAGAAAGGTTTGAAATGTCAAGCTGCTCATCAAGTGAAGTACCAATCATTAAAGGTGATAAATTCAGTAAACTTCAGTATCCCAAAAATGAGATTGAGAGAAATCAGATGAAGTATATACCTTATGCATCTACAGTGGGTAGTATGATGTATGCTCAAGTATGTACTCGTTCTGATATCAGTTTTGCTTTAGGAATGCTTGGAAGATATCAGAGTGATCCAAGTATGGACCACTGAAAAGCTGCCAAGAAGGTGATGCAATATCTTCAGGGAACTAAAGACTATATGCTTACTTATAGGATGACTGATTAGTTGGAGGTGATCGATTATTCAGATGCAAATTATGCTAGTTGCTTCGATAATAGAAAATCCACATCTAATTTCATCTTTCTGTTAGTCGGTGGAGAAATCTCATGGAGGAGTGCAAAACAGCATATTATTACTTGCTCTACTATGGAAGCTGAATATATGAACTGCTATGAGGCTTCCTCACATGCTCTATGGTTAAGAAAATTTATCTCAGAACTCGTAGTTATGGATTCCATTTTCAAGCCGCTGAGAATTTATTATGATAATTATGCTGTAGTTTCTTTCTCTAATAGTAGCAAGATGACCAATGCAAATAAGCACATTGATGTTAAGTATCTTACTGTAAATGAAAGAATTAGTAGTCATCAGATGTCTATTAATTCTATTGGTACTACTTATATGATAGCCGACCCTTTGACGAAAGATTTAGTGTCCAAAATTTTCAAAGAGCATATAAAAGTTATGGGCATTTGTCATAGGGATATTTAATTTGTAATAGATATTTATTTTGAGATTTCTTAATAGCTTGATGACTACTATTACTTCTGTTTAATTATTGTTCGTATACATTATGATTGATTTTTATCAAAATTAAAGTAAATAGAAGTGTCATTTATATGACATAACAGTGAGATCATTATCATAGGCATTATGGTTGTTGATAGCCTATGTATTCCAGCATATAAGACTGGGTTAAGTGAGAATTATTGATGTCATGATACATAAAAAGGAGTATGTCAATTGAGATGTATAACCGCTATGATTTGCATCAATGATTTTTACTTAATCAAAGTATAAAGGACCTTTCAAGGAATAGATAATTGGGCAAATTTTTTTAATGAGTGCGTACTCGTCGGATCAATTTTAACATTCTAATTCAGGATTATTGTTTTAAAATTTTTTTAAAAATATATAGATAATTAAAATATTTTGGCAAAACTAAAGAGTTAATTTTGAGTGATAATATAAGTCAAGTGGGAGAATGTTGGATTTAATTTCTTAATATGGCCTAATTGTCACTTAGTTAGGTTTAACTCATTGGGTCAAGTCCAGAATCAATTATGATGAGCCCAATTAATTAAAGAGTTCTATTTCTGATAAGACTTAGACTAGAATCCTTGCTATAATCAGGATTAAGTCTTCTGATGGGATAAGATAAGTATAAGTATAAATAGAAGTAGTCTGGTCCTTTTTCTCTAACTCTAAGTAGGGCATAATAATGATTCCCATCAATCATCCGCATAAAGTTGGAGGGTGAGCAGAGAGAAGACCAGCTGCCTATGGGAGCTGGATCAGATGCTCTGCAGACTATATGATCATCGCGTTGATGAGACGATGGTGCAAGGTATGCTTTTATTTGATTTTACATGAATATAAAAGTACGATCCAGACATAAAAGTTTAAATTGTCTAACAATATATTCTCCAGTTTATTTGTTTAATAGGAAACTTCATTTCCATCGGCAAATAAAAGATGTTGCATTACGCCAATATTTGATGGATGAAACCTATTTCATCAAGGAGCTCTTAGGAGACTCGCACTATTTCACTGGTCTTATTTTTTTATTTGTTTTGTGAGCAGACTCAATTTCCATTTGTTAATGCCATGCATTGTGCTAGTATAACTGATTGATGATTGCGAAGCAGGGTATGTGAGTTTCCAGTTATCTATTTGTAGTGGTTTCTAAAGCGGATTTAATATCAAGTAGATTCCTATCATCATAAACTTGCTCGGATCGCTTGGATTAAACACTTGATGGTTATAACCCAAGAGTAATAATCCAAGAGATTGCACTAACTTTTTTTGAGCGGAGGTCCGGATTTGGTTTTGTTTGTACACGGGCTATATAAAGAATTAAACTGTTTTTTTAAGACATCAAAAGGTCAAAAATCCAGAATAAAATAACAAAATCAAGCAACCACCCCGGCATTTTACGAAACTGACGTTGTTTCCCTAGCCACGCCCATCCAGGAGCTCTATCTCATTGGCAAATGGCAAACCAAACCCTCGTCAATTAGAGAAGGTTGCACCCACGTCTAAATCAAACCAAACCCAACGACCACCCAAGAGGCAAGAGCACTCTCGACATCAACCACCCCACTAAATCTGAACTCATATTGCAAACATGCTGGGCTCCGCCTAGAGAAGAAATGTGCGGAATCGCACGATGGACAAAATGGCTGGCATCTTCCATCTAGGTTCTTCGACGTGCCAGTGCATTAGACCGTTTCCCCTCCTCTTTCTTCACCATTCCTCTCTCTTTCCCTCAAAAGAAAAGGGAGAATTAGAAGAGGATCACCCAAAGGCTAAAACCCATGGCCGTTCTGGTCTACCACGTCTTCGCCTTCTTCGCCCTGTCCTCCTACGGCCTCTACCACCTCATCTCCGCCACACGGGCCCACCTCAAACACCCTTCCCCTCCCTCCTCCTCCTCCTCCTCCTCCTCCTCGGCACCCCGCGGCGGCGCCGCCGCTGCCAGCGACTACTTCGCCCATCCTTACTACCCCCTGCCCCTCCCCCCCCACAGCCACCATCTTCTTCGCCACCTTCCCCTCTACCTTGCCGCCATCTCTCTCCTCATTGCATCGCCCACCACGCCTTCTATCCCCGCCCGGCCGACGGTCGCTCCCCGTCCACCGCCTTGCCGCCCTCCAGCCGCGCCGCACTTCTCATCTTTTCTCCTCCTCGCCGCCGCCCTCCTCCCCGACCCCCCTCCCGACCTCCTCTTCCTCCTTGCTTTCCTCCTTGCCCCCTCTCCGCAGCTTCCGCCCTTGCCGCTGCCTACAGACCCGACCTTCAGCCAAGTGCGATTCCCTCCGCAGCCGTCTCCGCGCCTCCGCCGCCTGCCTTGCCCTACCCTACCCCGCCTCTTCCCCGCTGACCTTGCCCTCGCTGGCGCCATCGTCCTCCAGGGCCTCTGGTCCCTCCAGTCCGGGCTCTCCCTCTACGTGGACGCCTTCATCCCCGACGGCTGCCACCGCCTTCTCGACGTCCCTGCCGGCTCCGCCACCCGATGCGACCTCGAGGACTCCCGGCTCCGCGCCACCGCCTTCCTCGACCTCGCCTTCGTACTCCACGCCACCCTCGTAGCCGCCGTCGCTGTACTCGTCTACGCGGCCGTCTCCAGGGCCTCCGTCGCCGGAGGGGGGCAAGGCAGGAGGCACAATGGCGGTTCCTACGAAGCCTTGCCTACCTCCTCCACGGGGGCGCTTGGCGATCTGGACCTCGTCCAGATGAAGCAACTCGCCAAGAGCTCGACGCAGGCCTGAGTTGAGTCTCTTTCTCTCACTCCGATCTTAACTTGTTTTCTCGTAGTTTTACTTAATGGGTGGAATTGTTCTGGCTAGGGTTTTCCTAGGATGCTACTAAATCGGATGGAAATGGCGTGATCCCTTGTAGAAAGAAAAAAAAAAAAAGGTTTTTTAAGGGGAAATGTAGCTTCCTTTGTATGGATATTTGCAGTACTCTGAAATCCTTCCGATGATCCATCCCCTTGAGGATCGGAATTATAATGTTTGGCAAACCTTCTGTGCTTGTTTTATGGAAATGAAATCACTGAACTTTCTTCTTGTTTATGTATCTAATCTTTGCTGTTTCTTGAAAGGAACACTTACGAGAACTTGGTGCTTTAGATGAATGAGTAGATGCTACTTGTTTATGGCATCCATAGCGTAGAAGGAAGATGGACTGCTTCTTTGAGTATTTTTTTTTTCAACTGATTTACCTCATATAGGATATGTTATACTCCTAAAGTTTAAAACTGAGATTATTGTTTTGGATTCAGTTGGTGTCTCACCTGGTTCTTAATATCATCATTGCAGTTCCATGCATATGCTCATTAAAATAAAATAAAATAAAATGAAACTGCAATAACCAATATTAACTAACTGATTTTGTTGCCGAATCAATATAAACATGACAAGGTATGTTTTTATTTATGTCTACTTTAGCCTAATGGTATAGACATGTGGAAAACGGATTCATATTTGTGGGATAAGGCATATCCTCCATTATTTAAATGGTTATTGCTTTAGAAGAGTACATTCTTTGGTAGATGGATCTGCAGTCGATAAGCTTTCTTTCTGTTTGTTCATGTTTGTCTCCCCACAAGATTCTGTGTGGTTTAAGGGGAAACTGTTGCAAAAGGCTAGTGGCATTATGGTGTCTCTTTACAAACATATAATATGAATTCTTTGGCATTTGGCTTCATTTTTAGACAATGCAATTCTTCTTGCTGTGCCAAGGCCTTTTCGGGACTGATAAATCCACACGCATTTGTTACATTTTTTATGGGTCTTCTTGATGTTTTTGTTCCATATTGTTTTTCCTTCTTAGTTAATTAAAGCAAATGGAGGTGAAGATTGGATGACTAAGTCTAGAGGAGGAAGAGAAAGACAAAAGGAAAAAAATTCTGAAAGAAGTTGGAACTTAAGGGGGTTACATGGGCTCAATTTATTTAGCATATTTAGTGTATTCTCAAAAAAATGTTAGCATATTAGCATTTTGAATTTTAACTTTGAGTTTGACAGGATTTATAATATAGATCATCACATATAATTATTGATCTGCACTGTAATTTATGGTGCTCAAATGCTTTTAGTCACTGATTACAATAGCGGGAACTACAAAATTTGGCTGCAGGGATGTGCTAGATAGGTGACTAGCTAACATATGTCATATTGGGAAAGCTAGAAGTCTGGAACTTCTGGTCTTATTTACTTCTGCATAGGTGTCTGGTTACTGATCATAAGCTATCTGTTCTTTTCTGCCAGTGATTAGTACTTAAGAAGTGAAAGAAGTCCTACAGCTAGAAAAGGGATCGGGGAGCTTCAACTTTTACTGTGTCTTGCTATCATGCGTTATCGGATTTTTGATATTTTGATCTTTTTCAGGTAAAATCTTTTTTAAAGTTGTATTGAGGATATCTATGTTGATAGGGATTCAATCCTCTCCTTAGAAAACTGAATTGAAAATTTAGTTTCGTGATCTGATGGATTTTCCAAAGTTTATTCATTTAAGCTTTAGAGAGAGAACTATTAATTTGCATTCATGCTAATTTTCTCTAATCCTTCATTGGAGTAATGACTAATCTTTCCTTCTCCTAAGATCAACTCTAATCATCGTAGATATACTGGCTGCTATTCCTAATCATTTATTTAAAATACTAATCATATTCACCTGAAGGCTCATTTTTATCTCAACATTTGCTTCAGCATCAGCCTTACAGCCTACTTACACAGACTTTCTCAAAGTCTCCCTGCTTGGGGAGCATTTCTCTACTTTGTCCGCCCATTAGATGTTGTTTCCACTCTATCTCTAGTCTCAGATATAATTGATCGAGGTTATGGGAGTAATCACATTCAGGATATTGTACAAGCTGGAACTAAACAAGGCCTATTTGTCATTAGGCTATAAATGTTTATTCATGCTCCACTTAAAAGCCATGCCTTGTTAAATTTTAAAGCCTTTTTAAATCATTACATATTATCTCCATCAGCGTCTTCTTCATTCTTTGGCCTTCCTTGTTATACCCTCAAACATTCTTTCAAGACCATCTTTTCTGGGCTTTTGGACATTTATAAACCATCTCATAAAATTTTTCCTTATTTCATCCTTTTTTGGTGCCAGTCCATATCCCTTTTAGTTGTCGTATCACTTCATTATAAAATCTCTTTCATTCTATCGATACCAAATTTATGATTCATACACAGTTTGTTTTCTATTTTCCTTATCTTTTCTGTGTATCTTATCATCTATGTGTATGGTGCCCTTGTTCTCATCTCAACTTTCATGCACCTCGGCACCTCCTTAACATTATATATCGGTCCTTCAATAACAAGTCTGAAGAGGTGGTGGCCTAAATTTAACACTTGATGTGAGCTGACTTCTTGCAGTCTTGTCATCATCGCCATACTCATTGTCGGTGATTTCAATCTAATTCTTGATAGCATCCTTCCTGCTTCCGCATTTCATAAATTGTAAAATCAGTGATTCGGAAAAGCATCATTTGAGACTTAACAATATACATATATTGAGTCGTCGAGTATTGTTGGTCATAATGATATAAGTCATGTTAGGTGTGCATGTTGGGCCATTTTTTCCTTTCCTTTTCTGTGTGTCCAGCATGCATGTTGGGCCATCATCGTGATACTCGTCATTAGTGATTTCAGTCTAATTTCTTCATAATTTCATGCTTCCACATTTAATAAATTGTAAAATCGGTGATGTTGAAAAGCATAATTTGAGACAACAGCATACAGACATCAAGTTGTTAATAACATATCTTAGTGATGAATGTCATAATTTGCATGCATGTTGGACCATTTTTTGCGTGTGTTAGTGCGCACCCCGCATGCATGTTTGGGCCTTTTCTTTCCTTTGTTTTTGTTCATGCTTGTTTTGGGAGCAGGGGTTTTTATGCTTCCATATGGCTATTTGGACACCATTTTGAGAATTGAGGATTTCGAAAGCGAGATTGAGATCTGATAATGAAGAGTTTAAATAGGGTAGCTGTGATTGAGGAGCGTTAGCTCTTATCACCAGGGAGAAGTTACCTTCATCCAATCAATATGATGCTTGCTTAATTTCTGGATTTCAACTGGAGTAGCTCTGTAGTTGGTCAAAGGTCCGAGGAGGTCCTCTAGGAAGGGGATCAAAGTGAAGTATACTGGAAAATGCTTTGACGGTGAACTAGAATAAGAAGTGTGAATGCCTTGCTCCATTATCAACTTGGACTGGGAGGTTGGTGCCTATCTGTTAACTTATACTTTGCTAATTATGTAGATATAAGTTTGTATCAGGTACCAATATATGCGTCTTGCTAGATAAATGGAGCATCGGACTGCTCTTCATATGTTTGATGCATTTAACCTTCTGGACTCTGCATAAGGGGATTATGATCTGATAGTGTATGATGAGAGGACCAATGTGGATTTACCTGTTGTCTGATAATCTTCATTGTCGTTTGTGTGAGCTCCATTTGTTTCGTATTTCAAACCCAACAATGTTAGTGTATGTTGAGGCAATTTGTGTTTTGCTCCAACATCATTAAATATTTTGACTCATGGTGAATAAATACATGCGTTGTGGGTTAATATCTGCATATGTTTATGCAAATGGTCGCATGTCGTTGTTAATGTAGTGAAAAAGGAGACGAAACTCGATCTACACCTTACTGTGGAGGTGAATTTTGGAAAGACTTGAGACTCCTTTTGATAGAATGTTGGGAAAAGACTTGGTTGATTGTGTCCTAGGTTTAAAGAGGTAGGTAAAATACCCATCAAGTCGGGATATTATATGACCTCACTCTGTGGTTGAAAATTTAAAAGGGCCATCGTACCGCTAGATGGTGCATTTTTTATGGTGCAGCAGCGTAGAGCGTGATATTTTTGATTATTTTGTGGTGTCTCGGCTCCCTCGATCTTTTTTCTTTTCCACGGCCTACGCATTTGTTTGTGAGTTGGAGAAGGGGTGTGTTCTACTCCCAGGAGGGATGAGCATAAGAATTCTTGAAGACGAGTGAAGAATATGGAGTCCTCAGCATTGGTACAATTTGTGAGATCAACAAACACGCACACGCACGAGAGAGAGAGAGGGAGAGAGAGAGAGATCTGGTTCTCTTATAAGATCCTGTTTTTCTCATGGCTTTTTTTCTTGAGAAAGTGCCGAGTAGGTGCATGTTGCCATGTTGCGGCCGATCCTCTAATGCATCTGCTACGGAAGAAAAATATTTAAAAAATATTTTTTTAGTAAAAATTCTTCGATACCTAAGTTAGCAGAGGATAAATGAACAGAATAATTGAAGTGGTGGAATGAAGCAGAGTTTTTAGTTCAGAATTATCTTATCAATATACTTAGTTTACCTCGGGGATCGGCCGCAATACTGATTATTCTAGTATTATGTACTCTGTTTCTTCTCTTTGTACTGCAGCAATTACTTGTTATAATATTTGATCGGTGTTTGTGCTGTTGTGCATATATACCGCTGATACGAGACCAAGTGGCTTTGAGTTGTGCAGCCAGTATGATCCATTTTGTTGTGTGGTGAGTAAGGTCCAGAATAATTTCAATAATGTGCCTGAAGGGGACTTGGATTACTGCATAAGTTGAGGGCAGTAATTGGGAGAAGTGTTTTAAGTCGGCTTCTCTGTTATGCTGTCAAGCAACACCATGCTTGCGTGTTGCGCCATTCAGGGCGAAGAACGTGGAACCGGTGTAGGATCCAGTTGCCATCGTTGTAGCATACCGAACTTAGGCTACCATGGGGGGTGGAACGCAAAACATGAGCGGATTCCAATAGCATCACTGCTTTTTATTTCAGAATATCATCCCAGATGGGTGGCTATCGTTGTTGATGCTGAAGTCTTCTATTATTATTATTATTTATTATTTTTATTCGGGTGAAGTTTTATTTGATTGCTCGAAAATTCAGACAACCAACGCATTAAAAACCTGGCTTTCAAGGGTAGATTACCTTGATGACCATGAGAATTACCTCAACAAGACATCCCTTATTAAAGTAAGGTTGGCCTTCAAAGTAGTATTCCTTCGTGAATAACTATTTTTGGGACATGGTGATTGATTTGAAAATCGTGAGTGAATCTGGAAGTCGCCACTAACAGAGGGAATAGCCTATTGCGACTGTTGCTTTTGATCTCCCCGCTTGAGATCGACCGTCGTGGCCAAAAAAGAATCGCTGCTGCTGGAGCTTCGTCCGATCTCTTGCACAGAAATTTTCATCAGAGTGCTCTCTAGTGAAGATCCTTCAACGCTCAAGTTACAAGATTGAAGAACAAAAAAAGAAAAAAGTATCAAATTGAGTACATACATTGAGAGTTCTGAAGCTTCTTTATTTATAGAAGAAGGATTGGAGTTGTATCGGACTCTAACAACCTTTCGAATTTGTCGCATTTGATTGATTTGGGAGGAGTATTTCCTCTTCTGAGAGGCTGGATTGCGGAGGACTCTTTTCTCATCTGAACTTCTCTAATTTGGGGAGGAGATGGATCTAGTCAAGGCGGAGATAACTCGGCAAAGGACAACTTATGATAGATCGTACAAAATCGACGTTCTAGAGTCCATATAGTATGCATTCAACCTCGGTTGTTTAAGATTGGTTGGAGATGTACGATCTATCATAAGTTAGTCCAGGCGGCTTACCACCAGTCAATTCAGAGAACTATTTTAGAAACAATGAAAATAGCTCATTTGCAACCAAACTATGATAGGTCAGCACACATTGATCTATAATAAAAAATTGTTCTTGAAAATTGATCGACCATATATGACCTATAACGAATCATCAATGAACAAATAATCCACGACAAAAGAAAGATTAGTCGGAGATGTACGGTTATTGTCAGATTGTGTTAGGATGATCTATTGAATCATTGATCTTCATAGCTCATGTCGGATTTTGTTATAGATCGGTTAGAACCGATGAATCTAAGGGCTGAGGACGAGTAATCACCATTTTTCGTGTTCGGCTATAGTTGAAACCCCCCAAATCTAGAGCCGTTTGGCGCATATTAGAACTCATTAAAGTTCGATTAGCATCATTATATTCGATAAAAGAAATGAGGAAATTTTGATCCATGAAATCTGAATATAGTTGGGACAAGCTTGTTGAATGATTTGGGGGATGTGAACACGTGCTTGCCCATCAGGACCATCAATGTTTGGCATGATGAGCGTTATTGAGCGAGCCCCCTGTAGCAGATGGAATGCAAATCATGCGATCCCGCTCGATTATGGTCGTCATGCCAAACATGGATGGTTGTGATTGGCCAACAGATGCCACTCTCGAATTAAGCACCGACCGAGAGGATCCAGACTGCTTGAGTTCAAATCCCCTTGGGTCCGCGCTTGGACCGAAGAAAGCTTAACTGTTTGCCGATCATAATCATCTCCTTTGGTTGGAGAGGGCTGGCCGGCATGGATCGTTGGACAGCTGTGATTTTTATTGGGTCAACAGTACAATGCTTCATGCATCACGTGGTGGGCATACGATCATGGCCGGCCCATCATGAGTGGAAGACCGTGATTGATCGACCGGTTATTTCAGTTCGGTAACCAATTCGAAAGCATTCGGATATATTAATGCAGATGCGCGAGCATTTTTTCTCCAAGTGGTGCAGCATGGAGAACGTCCTCTTCCTTGATAAATCCGGCAAATGACGAAGTACGGACAAATTACAAATAATGGGCAAATTACGTACAGCGAACTGGAAGCGCTACATGTTAGTTTTGGGCCTTTGGCCTGACAAGTTCACTAATTCTCCATGAAACTTGTCTAAGGACCGAGGGGAGATGGGAATCTAACCCCACTCCGCATAGCAACTCTCCATGCGGTTCGAACACAAGTTATCTCGGTAGAAACAAAGACCCGTTCCACCTATATTACCATTCGATCGGCAAAAAAGTTTCTATGTACTGAGAGGTTTAGCATACATGCAATATCACTACATTGGGATCATGTGCTTCAATTCAAGAAGTAAAAAATTCAGTATTCATGCCAGAACAAAACACTTGGAGGTGCAGCACCATTTTATAAAGTTACGATTGATGTATTGTCGGTCAAAATTATATGATTATCTGAATTACTTATAATTTAAATAGATTATCAATAATATTAATTAATTACTATATTTGATACATACAGATAATATTTCAATAAAATTATTAAAAATCTTGATTGACATATTTGATATGACAATCAGATTACTGATAATATAATATTAAATTTTTAAAATATTTTTAAATTAAATTTATTAAAAATCATATCTCATACATAAAATTTTTAATTTTTTTATAAAATAAAAAAATAAAAAAATATTATATATTATAATATATAATATATAATATATAATATATAATATATAATATAATAATATATAATAATATATAATAATATATAATATAATATAATAATATATTATATTATTATTTTTATTATTTTATTTTTATTTTTTTTTTCTTTTTTTTGCATGCCAAAACCTCCGCCCCCAACCCCAACTATTCTGCCCCAACCCCTAAGCATCCGCGCCACCCCTGCACTGTCCCTTGGCCCTCTAGTGAACCCACACCCCGCTCCCTCTACAGCCATCTTCAACGCTGCCTTCACCCATCCACGATGCCGCCCTCATCCGCATCGCCGATCCTCCGCACCCCACCCCCCGCAGCCCCTCATGTTGCCCTCTAGCCACCCACACCACCTATCGGCCGCTTGCAATCCCTTTTTTCATGCAAAGATCGTCGAATCTCAATAGATCGATGGTTTTCCCTTGATTGCCAGCGGCTACCATCAAGGAGACGATGGTAGCCCGTTGATTGACTGGTTTTCAACCATCGCCAGCCAAATTTGTAGAGAATGCTGGTTTTGGCCCTTCCTCATTCCGCTGCCCATCGCGAGAAAGAAGACATAATTTTTTGAGGATATTTTTATTAAAAAATATTATAAAATTATCAAATAAATGATAATTTTGATAGCCATATCTTTGTGAGGCAATCCAAATTGTCATTTAAAAAACATACCAAATGCAGTAATATAATGGGTTCATGTTAAATGGGATAAATTGCCGACTATCGAATGCAATCTAAGGGCTCATTCTTTCATGGATAAATATCATGAAAAAATTTATTTACTTTCCTATCGACCAACTTATTCATGTTCTTATATTTTTTAAGATAAGAAAGTTACTTTCTCATGGATCTCATTTATCCATGAAATGGAAGAAAATTTTATTCATTTAGAAGATGACTAAATTATTTTTTCATGAGCTAGTAAATAAGTATTTAATTTTATATCTAAAATATTTTATTCTTAATTTTATTATTTTTATTATTTAATATTCAATAATCCAGTCATTTACTTCCTTCAAATCTAAAAAATATTAAAAATATTATAAAAAAAATATATACAAATTTTAACAACTTATTCAAAAATAATAATAATATAAAAAATCATAAGTAATAATTTTCAAAGCAACTAATCTATATATTAAAAAAATATAGATAAATATTTCATCTAAAAAATATAATTTTTTAGATAAATATTTTATTCATAAAATTTGAAAGGAAAGATGCTACAGGAAGAGACAATGTGGCAAAAAAAAAAAAAAAAAAAAAAAAAAAATTTACAAATGGCAGGCTTCGTTGACCTTCCCTTCACGAAAAAAAAAAAAAAAAATGCAGACTTCTAGGTTTGCAGAGCTACGGATGCCAGTCGGCATGATCTTCAAGGACGGCATTGAAAGAGAGTCAATGCTAGAATTCCCACGCGGCTGTTCCTCTCCCTCTCCTTCTTCCTCCTCTCCACCGTACCACAAGCTAGTTTCCCATCTTTATTTCCTCTTCATTAATCCTAGAGATATCAGTGCTTATCCCTTTGCATTGGGTGGTGTGTTTCCTGGCCTATAAAAGGAGCCAATGGGGTCCCCTATGTGCATCGTCTGAGATAATGCGAGTGGCGTCCTTGTGAGGGTGTGTGAGCGGGCATTCGTGTGGGGTCCAGTTTTGGTGCGTCTCTTTTTTTCTTTTTTTTTTTTTTTTTTTTTTTTTTTTTTTGTTTTTATGGTAAAGATTGGTGCGTCTCCTTTTAGTGAGGTGTCGCATTGCCATTTGTGAGTGCATGCCCTTGAGTCAACTGATCTTGTGCTGGAGCATCATCGGGTCTTGCTTTGCATGGGTAAGGTTGCTCGCAGTAAAATTATTCTGATCTTAAGCTTGAGGCAAACCAACATGCACCAGTGCGGTGTTTGGCTCCATATATATCACTAATGTTAGGATACCCTTCTCTTGTTCTTAGGAAGATACTAAAGGTTGATTGGTGCAAGTTTCGTTTGGTCATTCTTCAACTCTGTACATCAGTTTGTTGGAGCCTTTGTTTCCATTCAGACGGCTTCTTGTCAACTGTAGAACAAGACGATCGAGAGCAACAAGCTCCTTTGTGAAAGAGATTATTAAAGATTACATCAGAGCATTCGGGCCTAACGATTTATCACTAGAAAAATGGCAAGCATTGTCTCTTCACCCGGATCTCTTCGTTGTCGCCCTCCTTTTGTCTCCGAGAAGTTGTCTCTTGCCCTCCAGTCCTTATGAATATTTCGTTTGTTAATTTACCTTGATTATGGCAAATTACCATCAAAACCTTCTCTCAGCAGTACAGATATCCTATTACGCGACCATGGAAAAAATAAGCACCATTTCCTTTATCTGAGAAAAAAAAATCTCGCTGTTCATATTTAATAAGCCCACACACCTCAAGAGTTTTCATGTGTTTTACTTTTTGACATTTTTTTTTTGGATTAATATCTGTCTGAGATGATGGTGTAAAGCTAGTCATGAGGGCATGAGGCACTCAAACCCGATCAGATTATTAGAGCTAAATCTGGCATTAATCATTGCATGGTCGCCGTTTAGCATATAATTAGAAATGCTTGTGCATCAAGATAAGAAAAAAAGTAAGTAGAGGAAGAACTTAAATTTTTCTTTCTATTCGGATTTCTATATGTATAGGATATTTTAGGTAAGGTCTTGAGGGGGCTCTTGCTCCTTTTTCTTTTCACTTAGAATTTTATCACTCCCTCAGATGCCATCCTCCACAAGCAAAGGGACAAATAGCAAACTGCTAGCGACGATGGAACATCAAAGAACCTTTTTTATATAGCAATGGTGCAGTCCTAATGATGGGGGAACAATTCCTTAACCCAATTTAATTCTTATTGGACTGCAGGTTTTGAAATTGAAACGGAATTTTCTCCTTCCTCTTGTCTTTCTTTCACCCTCTCACCTTCCCCTTCTATATATCATCACTTCTCCTCCCAACGAGGCCGGAATCGATCGATTTCAGACAATGTCCAACACATCTGGAGAAGAGTCCCAGAACACTCCTCATCAGCAATTACAAATGGGAGGTTGCATGCCTGTCTCAAGTAAAGGAGACACGAGTGCACCCGTGACAAAGAAGAGACGAAGCCTTCCAGGCAATCCAGGCAAGGAGGCACTACATTAATGCTGTTTCCTCTCAATTTTTGATGACTGCATAGCTTATACGTATTGTCACAACATGCTTCTAAAAAGAATGTGCGTTAGTTTAATTAGATATTTAAGAACTTTTCCAATTAGCTCCTGCATTGAGAACGATAATATTGTACTGTATTAACGCACCTATTGCTTTGAACAGCACTTGAGGTTTTGCTGCTTGTCATTACTTCAAAAATTTGCAAATTAGAGGCTATGTGTCGGGTTTTTGATAAGTTTATTAGCATACCAGTGTACTAGAGTATGTGTTATGACTTGTTAAACAGCTTTTTAACATGGAACATATTTATGGTTTGATTAAGCTATGTGCTATGTAGTCTTTGAATTCAGAATTCATGCTTCGATATCATCTGAGCTGAGAAATACAAAAAAATTTTGGATAACCATCTAGAACCAGGCACCATTTAAACTAACTAGAATTTTTATAAAGGAAACTCTAAATTTTCCATGGCATATCAACCATTCAACATGAGCTAGCTTCTGAACCATGATTTGAATGACCTTTTATGAATTGGAGAAAACTTAAGCTTACAAAAACTTACTAGGTTTCACTAATTTTAGTGCATCCAACTTGTAGACCCAGACGCAGAGGTGATAGCTATTTCTCCCAGGACTCTCTTAGCAACAAACCGATACATATGTGAAGTGTGTCATAAAGGCTTTCAGAGGGATCAGAACCTTCAGCTACACAGGAGGGGTCACAACCTTCCATGGAAGCTGAAACAAAGGAGCAGTGCAGAAGTTAAGAAGAGGGTATATGTCTGCCCTGAGGTGAGCTGCACCCACCATGACCCAAGCCGGGCTCTAGGTGACTTGACAGGCATCAAGAAGCATTTCTCGAGGAAGCATGGAGAGAAGAAATGGAAGTGCGACAAGTGCTCCAAGAGATACGCAGTTCAATCAGACTGGAAGGCTCATTCCAAGATATGTGGCACGAAAGAGTACCGCTGTGATTGTGGAACCATTTTTTCAAGGTATACATCAATCCTCATTAAGATCGCAAGAAAAGAAGCAGCTTAATTATAACAAGAGTAAAATAATTTCTATAGGCTAAATTCTTGTCTCGTACGCGTTGCTTCAGGAAGGATAGCTTCGTGACTCACCGAGCATTCTGCGATGCACTCACCGAGGAGAACTACAGAATAAATCATGGTCTTGCCGCCATGGTTGGAAGCTTGCATAGCCAGTCACAGGACATGTTCTCACATTCGATGCCTAGTTCGACCACGGACACCATAACAAACCCATCCAATATTTCTGATCAGAATTCAAACATTAATCCTCTAAGATCCTTATCGCTAAATCCTTTAATTCCAGGCAGCCCCGATATGCCTTTTAATCGAAGCTCGGCTCGCACTTCTTGTCTCCAGCTTAGTGGTAGTGGATCGAGCAGTCACCACATGTCAATGGGCTCTTCTTTTATGTCTGCAACCGCTCTACTCCAGAAAGCAGCGGAGATGGGAGCAAAGGTCAGTGATGATTCAATCTCTCCTATACTTCTCAGAGGTTTCACGGGCTACTCAGCTACATCCAGAGCATCTGTGGGGTCTCGCAAGGAGCCATTTAGCGCTCATGGTGATGCTTCTTCTTCTCAGTGCCCCGACTCCTCCATAGCAACCTCAGCGGTTCCTAATCTGCAGGGATTAATGTCCACAACATCTGGTGGTTCTTTCGTGGAGAATCAAAGTGCCCTTCAGGCGAACTCAAAATGGACTACCAGTGATTTTAGACCTACCGCATTCCCTCAGGGTGGACTGGTCAACCTCTCTCTTCCAATGAGAGCAGAAAACCAAAATTCTATGGTTGTTTTGGAAGGACAGATGCAGCAGAACACTTGCGATGGGATTGCAGAGGATAGAGAAGTGAGAATGACTCAAGATTTCCTAGGCTTGGGACCCCTTGGGGAAGTCGGTTTTGGCCACCCTAGCTATGATGAGGGTGCAGTTGCACTAAATTATTCGGATGGGCAGCAACCGAGTGGACATGAAATCTATCCTTATCATCAGATCTCTGATAGTTCAAATGCGTTGGAGAAACCAGCATGGGATTTCTAGATACAGAGATGACTAGTTTTATCTCCATCTGCTAGTTTTAGTTGGCCTATCACTGAAACAGTTTTGTAGCCGAGGTTCATTAGAAGCATCAAGCTATCTTAATTTTGTTTCCGATAATTTTGTTTGTTGCCATAGAACATGAAAAAGCTGACCTTCTCTCTCTTTGGGTCACCATTTCACGGGGATTAGGCATCGCGTTCCGAACCCGAGTCACCCCGTGGAACTTAATGGCCCATTCCACCTGTGCTACCACCCAACCGGCGACCATCTCTCTTTCAACGTTGGTTTGCGCAACCAAGTTGGTATCTTCCGGTCTAGCTGGAGGGAGGATGCGATATATACTTAGATCTAAGAAAGCACCAGGAAAGTTTTCAGTTTAAGGCTAAGATAATGGATGATGTTTGGTCATCTGCTTGCTATGCGTTTTCTTCCTAGATCTCGATTCTCAGGGAACCAGTTAGAGAGGTAGTAAATGAGAAAATAAGTGTATCCGGTTAGCCAGGCATTTTAGACTTTACCCTTTCTTTTCTTTTCTTTTTTTTTTGATAAAAATCAAGGAAACACCACCCACCTTGATCGGCAAAATTTATCAGCATGATATTGTGACCAAATTCAAAGAAGCGGTGCTTTCGATCAAACACGTAGTAACGATATTATCTACTTTTAAGTGTTTATTTTTTTTAAAAAAAAAAAAGAATGTGGGAGGCTATAAGCCACCCAATCTTTATTAATATAAAGAGCTATACAAGAGTAGGATTCAGATATGTTTCAGCAGGAACAGAAAACATTAGTCGTAGTTCACAGAGTGTACGAAAGGTTGCAAGGAGGACAAGAAGAAGATGGATGTAGTCAGCAAAACAAAAGGTTTGGTATTAGGAATAAACAAAAGGTTTGGCATTAGGAGGTACACTCAATAGATTCAAAATCACAGCTGAGATCAGGTTCTTCCGATGAAGAGGTTGGCAGCGATTTTTGAAACACCAGATAACTCCTTTTGATTGCAAAAATTATATGCTACTTCAACCATGAGAAGACAAAAATTATCTCTGCCTTCTCCCACTTAAGGAGGCTTAGTGCAAGCGGTACTAGGATGGATAACGCCATGACAAGCCCTTAAGCTTTTACATACATACATACATATATATATATATATATATATATATATATATAAAGAAAGAGAGAGAGATAGACTGAATTCTCATCGATCGGACCTATATTCGATCGAATTTTCGACCATTCGATCAGTATGCATCTTCGAGCGGGTGCCTAAAAAGATGCATTGGTTAGAAAAAAAAAATACGGATGCATGCCTGAAAAAAATCAGAAAAAATCTGAATCTAAAAAAATTTAAAAAAATCTAAATTTAAAAAAAATAAAAAAATTCAAAAAAAATCTAATTTTTTTTTAAAAAAAAAATTTAAAAAATTGGCACGAAGGCATGTTTTAAATTTTTAATTAATTAATTAATTAAAAAATAAAAAAAAAAGAAGGTACCTTCTTAAAGAAAGAAGGCTTGGCCTTCTTTTTTTTTTTTTTAAAGATTTTGTAATTTTTTTAATTTTTGGATCTGCCTGAAAAAAAATTTTTAAAAAATTTTCAGTCCTTCAACTTTTTTTTCAGTATGAAAGGCGCCTTCAGGGTGCATGAAGGCGCCTTCATGCATCCTGAAGGCGCCTTCATGCATCCTGAAGGTGCCTTTCGTGCTGAAAAAATAAAAAAAATATTAAAAAAATTAATAATAAAATAAAATAATAAATAATAAAAAAAATAAATTTTTAAAAGATTTTTTTTTGAATTTTTTTAGTTTTTTTTTCAGGTTCAATTTTTTTAAATTTTTTTTAAATTTTTTCAGATTCAGATTTTTTTTAAATTTTTTTTACTATTTTTTTTAGCGTCTGCTTGTATTTTCAGTCAGCGCATCTTTTTAGGTATGCGTGCGCTCGAAGATGTATGTTGATCAAAAAATTGGATATCCGATCGAATCTAGACTGGGCTCCGATCGATCGGAGCCGAGTCTACCCCCCCTCTCTCTCTCTCTCTCTCTATATATATATATATATATATATATATATATATATGATACTATGAGAGGCCGCAACACATCTTATTAGGGATGCAAGGTATCAATTTATTTAGAGATGAAATGGGCACACATTTGATTAGAGCAAAACGGGATGTTATGAAAAAATTACCTTAGTCTTTGGAGTATCATTTTGATCAGGGAAATGTGAAAGGCATTTTGAGGGGTATGCTCTTTGTCTCCCCAGGTCCTCCAACTGGAGGCCTTGGAGGGAGACACAGAACACAGCCCTCAGTGATGATACCACAAGAACATTGGACAACCATCTTTTCTGGACTCCTGTCTCAGGATTTGAGCCACTTTGGTAGGATGTGTAAGGAGTGCACAAACCTATCTCTTAACTGCTATGCCGAGCCATCCATTACAATGGAATTATATAGAAGTATAATTACTATGCTTAACAGTAAAGAGTCGACAGAATCTTGAAATATCTTCTTTCTTTTCTATCTTATCATGCATCAAATGCTTAACGTGACTCACGGGTCTAGAGGAATATATTTGTTGATATATTTTACCATGTAAATCCCGCCTAACAATTTGTTTGATTGAGCCTCACCTTTGGATAGAATCTATCAAGAATAAAGTGCAAGCATAAAATTTGACCATTAACCCAGCTGAAGGGCCATGAGAATGTCTACCAATATTCTTCTGAGGATCGATCCTTTAAACCCACGTTAAAGTCATTGCACCACTTGTGAACGACCTCCATGAAGATAGACAATGACGGCATGACAACATTCTGAAGGGAGCCCAAGACATCATCAAGTTATCATCTTTCTACGCTAATATACAAATTTTGGGAAAAGGTTTAATGAAAACCTTTTATATATATATATATATATATAAACTATATTACAACCCGGAGAGGATCTGAACTGGGTGCAAGCGTATGTAACATTGACATAATTGCGCAAAATTTTGCCTGCATGCAGGATGGATTTGCAAAGTACTGGATGAAAGTGTGCATGAGTAAACATCAAAGTTCCGAGGGTTTGAGGACCAGTGTGAAATGGTAACTTAGAGGACCAAGTGTTAATTTTCCCATAATTGTCTGAAACAATAATAATCATGTTAACCCTGCCATAAGAAAAGGAAAAACTATTACATATGGAGTCTGTCATCCACAGGAATTTAGTGGCCAACGGACCAGCAAAAATTTTTAGCAATTCTTCGCTCAAAAACTAAAAATAGAATTCCAGATTTTGAAAATAGTATACTATATCTTTCTATCGATTTTGTCGCATCAAATAATCTAACTTTTGAGGGAGATGTTGTGGGGATGCCACCACCTGGATTCAGAACCAGGACCTCTTGGTTCCAATCGAAGAACTCCTTCAAGGGTAATGTAACATAGCATAAGGTTACTGTTAGGGAATGATCGATGCACAGCAGATTACGGTATGATGCAGATTAAAAAAAATAGTAGAATAACATAAGGGAGGAAGAAGAATTGAGAGAGAAATTAGAAGAATTCTTAGATTCAAGAAGAAATAATTATTGAAAATTTTTCTCAATTACAGAACTACCTCTTCTTTATAGAGGAGCTTACAATGAATTTATAACAAAAATCTAATGGCTAAAACATACTCTAGCAAACTCACACTGTCGTTGCTTCTTTTTAACCTCACCTTCGCATCAATACAAAGTTCCTTGACCTCAAGGAAGAAAGCAGGAAACCTTAGCCGAAGGTCATCTGCAAATCCCCAAGTTGAATCTGCTGGTGAACATTCCTTCCAATGAATCAAAAATTCATACGCCTGTCTAAAATGGCCTGCGGATAAGCCCTGACAACTGAAGATGAGAAAGGTAATTGAACTGCAGCTTGAATGGAATAGTTTGCAGGTTTTAATGAAGAAACATGGAAGACATTGTGAATTAAGGCATTAGATGGAAGTTAAAGTTTGTTAGCAACTTTCCCAACACGATCTATAACAGGAAATAGCCCATAATACTTAGCCTGAAATTTGGCAACGCCAGAAGCCATAGACTGTTGCTTATAAGGAACGTACAACTTTTACGTACGGCAATGAAAGAAAAGAAAAGAAAAGAAAGATGGGTTTGGGGACTCGGCAACAATATTCAGAGACCAACGAACAACAAGGTTACATAAGAAAAAGCTGCAACAAGCGAAATCAACAACCCCGTCTGGAGTTCAGAAATAAAGATGACTCGGAAGAAGTAGTATATATCTGAGATAAGGAGGGAGGAGGGATCATGGAAGATCACCCAAAATCTTCTTCATCGTGGTCCATCAAGAGTAACCTTTCACCGAACAAAGAAGTCAGGTTAGTGCCGGACCTTCAGAAATATTACCCCGTCATTTACACAAGCACCAAAAACTGATCCTCTTCTCTTGGTTGGAAACCCTATAAACAACCGACGCTTTTGGAAGCACCCATTTTGCTTCGAGCCTAATGGTTTTTTTTTCATCATTTGGTCGTTATTTGCCCAAAATATGTACTTGGTATTATTAATTTTATTTGGTGCGTTGGACTTTTCAGACCAATAACCAGGGAGATGGAACCAGCTGAGCTTGTTTCCTTCTTGTAAATGAAACGAGTGAGTTCCCACCTATTCTTCAATTAATAAATAAATAAATAAAAGGGCTTGCAAACCTGTGGTTGTGAGACAATAGCATTAGAAAGTCATAATGGCTATTGCAGTTCAGGAGCTTTTTCATTCTTTTAATTAATGAAATAGCTTGGGTGAGAGTGGCTTATATAATTTCTCCATTCTCTGGCCTGAACATTTGATCAAAGTCTCATCCCATTCCTTTCAACTTGTAAGGTTAGCATAATTTGAATGCAAGATGTTGCGTAAGTTCAAAGGCAACCTACCATAGTTCAACGGCAGCACCAGCGCGCAGAGAGAACCTTCATAAGAGTTGTAATAGTACAGTGGAGGTGGATCCTCTTCATCTCCGACAAAGTCCTCCCGTTGGAGGCCTTTGAGGGAGATGAAAAGCAAACACCTCAAGCTCTGCTTCCATATCATAATATTTGCTCCGAGCAAGCCTCCAATTAATGCAAGAAACTCCCGAGTTTCAATAACTAAACACCATTATTTTTTAGGTTGCCATGCCAAACTACGCACCTCCATGAATTTATATAGGTGATAAAAGTGATGCACTTGGTATGCCAAGGCGGCACGTGTCTCCATCTATACCCTTTGTTTGGTACGAAGATGAATAGAAAATGAAAGATAGATAAGGGACGAGATGGATGGATCTTCCATCCATCCTCTTATATATTTGATGAAATATGAATGATATTTATATGATATTTTTACTAAAATATTCTTTGATAAAATAATTTATTATTAATTTATAATAATTATTTATATCAAAGAAATAGATACTTATAATCTTTGTAATCTATAATTATATAAATATTTAATTTAAATTTAATTTAATTTAGTAGATAATTTTATAAATTAATTATATATAAATTAATTTATTTATATATATTAATTATATGAATAAATAGTTATTTTATAATTTAAATTAAATAGTTGATTAATTTAACAAAAATAGTTAACTAAAATTACTAAATGCAAATAAAAAATAAAAGACAACTTTAATTATTTTCTTATAATTGCGAAAATTATATACCAAAATTAAAATAATTAGTAATAAAATTTAATAATATAAGATTAAAAGTATAGATAAAATTAAAAAAATATGTAAATAAATCGAATGAAAAAATAAAAAAATATTATAGATTTATAAAAAAAATAAATAAAAAATAATATTGTCAATGTAGAAATGTATCCTTCCTATATTCCATCTATCATTACTTGCATCCTCCCAAATTGGGAGGATACAACTTGATGAGCCAGTATGAATGGATAATTTCTTCTTTTCATCTATCCTTCTTAAATTTTTTAAATTAAATAATAAATAAATATTATCCATTGTTCCAACTCCATCCAATTTCTCTCTCATAACCCCAATGAAACAAGGGGATAAAACTAGAAAGCCATTCAACTCAATATATATATATATATAAAAGCTCATCTCTCAAGCCACTTGATATACTTAATTTAAAATAATTAGAAATAAAAATTAGTAATAAAGATTAATAGTATAGATAAAATAAAAATATATATAAATAAAATGAATAAAAAAGTAAAAAAATATTATAGTTTTATAAAAAAAATGAATAAAAAATAATATTATCAATGTGGAAATTTATCCTTCTCATGTTCTATCTATCATTATTTGCATCATCTCAAATTGAGAGGATACAATTTGATAAGCCAGTATAAATGAACAATTTCTTCTTTTCATTCATCCTTTATAAAATTTTTTAAATTAATTAGTAGATAAAGATCATATGTTCTTTCAACTCCATCCAACCTCTCTCTCGTAACCCCAACGAAACATAGGGATAAAACTAGAAAACCATTCCCCTCAGAAGAAGAAGAAGAAGAAGAGGCAAAGGCTACAATGCTAGTTATTTATAAGCTCATCTCCGAGGCCACTTGATATCCATCAAACACCTAGCAATTGAATGGAGGTCCTGATCAAAGATCAATCTTGATAAGTGATTTCTCTTTATGGTCCTCTTTTAGGATAGAATCTGCTCGGACGTTTGTGGCGACTCGGAAATCAAGATACAGAGCTTGACTCAAATCCCAACTCAAAGGTCACTCTAGAGAATCCAATCTTACCTAAAGGATCTTATCGTGGTTAGCTAGTAATGGCCACGAATTCCCCACGTTGAAACGAAGAAGCCTAACAAGTTGATGACAGGTCTACAGATGTCATGGAATTAGGATGGAGGGAATACCCAGAACCAGAAGTCCGTGATGAATTACCTTTACAGGATTTGTGGTTGACCTCCAAATATATATTTTTTTCGATATCATAAAG
Organism: Cocos nucifera; assembly: GCA_006176705.1. Lineage (NCBI taxonomy): Eukaryota > Viridiplantae > Streptophyta > Magnoliopsida > Arecales > Arecaceae > Cocos > Cocos nucifera. The sequence goes on along the minus strand of QRFJ01000051.1, from coordinate 123,782 downwards.
AGGAAAAGGTGGAAGGACCTCACCAGGTTCCTAATGGAATTTGATTCTTGCACCCTTGCTTCAAGTGGAGCTCTGGTGAGCTGTCACCACTTAGGTGACCTGGTAACTTAGAAGCGGCATTGGCCTACCGGGTCCCGCACGAATTGACACCTCCATTTGGGTAGAAGAATAACTTTGTTGGTGTATTAAGATGGTCGAGTCACACGGTTTTAGGCTTTGCAAGGCCCTGTGCACGTGGCTGTTCGGTTACCAATGTAAAATAATTAATTACCTCCTCACCATTGGCATTAACAAATTCTATAACATGTGATTTTACATGCAGCTTAGAAGGTGCCCACGTACTAAGCTGATAAGATTTTTTTACAGCATTACGAAATAGCGTGGGATTGAAGCTTGTCTTCGCCCATCCTTCCTATGGGACCATGCTCGGAAAAAACATACGGCCTAGAAATGCTCGTTATGGACCAAATTTGGGCTATCTAAATCAGTGGAGCAGGTTTTAAGGTGGTGTACATAAAATCCAGTTGAGGAATCATAGAGAGGCTACCCGAGCTTGAGGAAGAGATAAAAGAGAAATATTTTTATCTTTTTAATGACTTAGGTACCGTAATAAAGAGAGTATGACTATGGCCCGGCCCACCATATAAATTTGTTTTTCTTCTTCCAGATCCGTGCATGGTACATAAATTTTTTTTTGCCGGTAACATTTACACGCGCGACATCCTTACGATACCATGAACTCCTCAATGCGACCAGTCTTGCTTATCTAAAATTCTACGTATCGTGTAACTAGAGAGACAGATGGTGTGCATTCAGTTTCAGTATGCGAAAAAAGAAAAGACAGCGGTCCGGATCGGACGGGTCGAAGTTCTTGCCGGCGGCTAGCTCTCCTTTCCGATGTTTATCACAAGAAAGACATGCAAAAAAAAAAAAAAAAAAAAGGAGAGATGGGGCGGATGGCTCTGTTTCTGGTCTCTTTATGCGCATGATAAGAGTCTCCCATTCAACAATTCTGGTTACCCCAATCGAGTGGAGGAGTCAGCGTTGGAGAGGAAATCTTAGTTTCTTCAAATGCAGTCGAGTGGCAGTCGGTAGAGTAACTGAGGTGTCTAATAGCTTTACGCTTGACACCATCATTGCATTCCAAATTAATACCGTCGAGGTTAACCAGATATCGAAGTCGTGGCAAAAGAGAAACTGGGAACTGAAATTAGGCCAGCGTTCCTTTTCAGTAGTAGAATTTAGCTATAAGGAAAAAGATACTCTAGGCATGAGACAGGCCTAATGACAGAAATGTTACGCCCTTGATCCAAAATCACAAATTTAAGGACCATGACTCATGCCTAATGACAGAAATGTTACGCCCTTGATCCAAAATCACAAATTTAAGGACCATGACAACCACCGCATACTAAGTAGATAACTCTCTCCATAAATATGCAAAGCATTGCAAATTCGATATCAATATGTTACAGTAGAATTTATAATAAATTAAATAAAAAATTTAATTATCTAAAAATTAATTTTAGTCTTTCACAAAATTCTAGTAATATTCAAAAGATCTTACATCAATTATACCTTAAATAATAATCTTATAAAATATAATAATAAATCTATATCTAAGCTCAGTTGATACTGTTGACTTTCGCCTCTAAACTCACTTCTAAAGTAGCACCCATATCCATAATTAAAAATCTAAATTTAAAAAATAAAAGAGAGAGGTGATGAGCTTGATAACTTAGTAAGTAATAAATATCTCAAGTAGACATTCTAGATATATTCATAAAATATGATGTTCAAAAATAAATGCCATGAGTAAACATAAGAACATATATTTTCATACTTAAATAAATCAAATACTTTCAAATATCCATATGCATACGTAATCATAAATCCAATTTGAATCAAAACATATATAACTCAATAGCCATAATTACGACCATACTTATCTCTATAGCATAGCCAAAACAGAAACAATAAACTTAATTAAAGTACCGATGCATAACCCCGTTGGCAGGATCCAGAATCCAATGCACAATCTCTATTGGCAGGGTCCAGAGTCTAATACACAATCTTCAATAGCAGGGTCCAAAATATCAATGCATAATCTCCATTAGCAGGTCTAGAATATAGTTTGGTTAAGAGCACAAAATCCAATCCATATCAAAGCACTTTTACAGTATCATAATTCTACTAAATATATGCATATTTCATAATAAATCAATAATTTTTTAGCCATAATATTTTAAAAATCTCAAATTTTTAATTACTTTCTACTCAAAATATAATTTTATAAATCATGCATAATTCAAAGACTAATTATTTATTTTTAAAATAAATTATGAAATATCTTTAAAAAAATGATTTATTATTTACCTCTGCAAAATATTAAATGAACAGATTCAATCAAATGTAAGAGAACCATTTAGAACCTATTATTTAAAAATATTCTTCTATCAGTCTTAAGCCATAACTAATAAAAATTCTAAGCTCTGACACTTTCATAGGACTTACAAAGGCAGTAGCATTCAACATTGCGGTTCATTGAATCAAAGATAATTTTATCTGATCATAATTAGAATAGAAAATAGATGATTCAATAAAGACTAATGGTAATCAAATCTATTAGTGTCCAACAAGAGTCAACATGAAGATCGGTACATGGATTGCCAGTCAAGAGTCAATTTGATCAAGTGGCTTCATCTAATTAGACTCGCTTAAAATATAATGATTTAATAGAGATTAACAAAGATCAAATCTCAAGATGAACAAAGGCGGATGGTGTAGACTTATTGTTCGACTGATAGAGTAGTTCAAAACTCCTTACTAGAATCAACTCAAACTCAAAGCAACAAATCGGATTCACTAGATTTATAAATCATACAGAGAGAGATATCAAAGGAGAGAGAAATTAATAAGATGGAACCAGACTAATCAGGCGATACTATCCCACAATATGATTGATCTAACCAAGGCGATTTCATTAAATCATGGTTGAATTAGTATATAGATGATTCAATAAAAATCATAAAGAATCAAATCTAATTGTATTTATATCCTAGTTAATGTGGGTGCCTGCACATTACCCAGCGACCATGGATCAACACTCTCTTTGCTAAAATCATATCAGAATCGTTGAAAGAAAATCCTTCAATAGCTAATCTTAAGGAGAAAAAATTTCATAAAGAGAGATAATTCTAGAGAGAGAAAATAAAACTTTTCTAGAGAGAAAAAAGTAGGATTCAAACTCAGAATAGGAAGAGAAGGAAGAGAGAGAAAAACTCTCTTTTTCTTCTTCTTCTTTTTTTTTTCCATTTTTCTTCTTGTTTTTTTTTTCTTTTTTTCTTTTAGGGGGTCACTTGCCCCTTTTCTTCTTCTTCTTCTTTAATGGAATAGGGGACTTACATTCCTGATTTCTTCTCCAAATAGAGGATCTCCTATCGGCCATTGCTATGGCTAGTGGTAGCTGAGGCCATGCCGACACAACCAAAGCTCTTTTCTCGATAAATGTTAGTGGCATATGGTACCAGAAAAGGATGAAACAGAAAAAAAATATAAAAAAATAGAGCATCCAAATTTTGGATCAAACCCGATAAATTAGTCAACTAGAACTCATACTTTCAAGACTTAGAAAGATGGAAATAAGGATCAATTAGAGAATCAAGGAATCTTTACCTTCATTCTGATGGTTTAGATTTGATCTCCAGCAGCCATAGAGATTTCAAGTGATGGGTTTTAAGAGGAAGAAAGGGCGATGGTTAGCGGTGGAACACAACGGGGTTTGGGGTTTCAGTAAGGAAAACCAAAGGGACATAGGAGGCTCTAAATAGAGATAGATGGTGTGGGATTTCGGCTCAAAATCAACTTCCATTAAGAAAGAGAAGATGAGTCATGCTCGGACTCCACCCCCTTCCCCCCTTACGTATTTCCCAACGCATACTAATTCTTTCTTCTTTGGCTGTTTTCTTAATACTAGGTTGGGTCGAGCGGATTAAACCCGATTAGACTAGGTATTATATTCTCGCCCCCTAAAAAAAAATTTATTCTTGAAATTTTTCTTGCTCAAGTCCTCAAAATTTCTTACTTGGAATTCATAGTTCAAGTCACTTCTTTGAACATTTTGATTTTCCAATCCTTGAGATGTTTTTCATCATTATCATTTTATAAGAGGTGGTCAATACTACATGGGTTGATCTAAATCAAAACTATTATCTCTGATAATTGAAATTAGTATCCCAATTCTAGATAAAGATATCAAGTTTCTCATCAAAACATCAATTGCTCTTGACTTAATCAATTTATCACAAGATCATGAACAATTTATATTCTCTGTAGATAAGCATTCGAATCGATAAACAATCTCAATTTTTTTCTAATATATAGAGAAGTATAAGCTTCAATTCTAGGAGAAAAGAAATGTATTACTAAAATATTTTAAATCCAAAATCAAGAATTGATGGTCCATTCATCCAAGACTCAAGATGCCAAAAATTTTCTTAGCATGGTAGAAAAAAGACCTACTTTTGAAAATCACATGGCAACATCCAAAATAATTCAGAATCAAAAATATTATCCTTTTCATTATTAATAAAATTTTCTATAAGAAATATCAAATTATATCATCTATCATAAATTTTTTAACTCAAAGAATTAATATTATCGACTAGCTCAAAATAATCCAGATCAACATGCTTCGCTACATACTCTGACCGAAACCAACAAAATTTCTCCGAATACAATAATTAACTTTTAATCAAAATATTACGTTGTATTGAGAAGATCCAAATTCAACTTCTAAGTAAATTAAAAGAAACTCTTAAGTCTTATCCCAAATATACATAAAGCACATCCATCTAAATCAATCTTTAAAGCAATCAACACTTCAAAATCATCGTATACACCAGTTATTATAATTCAACATGAATTAGATCTTGATTTCTCTTGTAAATTCATCCAGACAATTCCAAATCAAACTCTTATGAGTAAAAGCAATTAGAAGATTTTTTTTTTTCCTCAATCGATCCGATCAAGTCCTAAGGCCTTAGATCATCACACATAAGTAAAATTAATTCAATCATCTCTTTTAAAGTTTCTTCAATTGAGATCTTCAACATTTATTAAATATTTTCCAAAGTAATCATGCAAACCTTTCAAAATCAAATTCTTCATGCTAATTAGATTTTAACACTGATCTCAATAATAATGGCAAAAAAACTCCAAATCAGTTTATAAACCCAAAATTTTGAATTACAATTTCATGTGTGTTCCAAAATCTCAAATAGATAAAACAGAAATCTTTTATCTTAATCCAAAGATAAAAATCAAGGGTTTTACTAGTAACCTCAACAATAATGGTGGGAGATCCCTCGATCAACTTAATCTTTGAATTGAAGTTTCATACACACTATAGAGTCTCCAATAAGATATATTATTTGGATCCATAGATGATAATTAAAGATTCTACCAAAACGAATATTCTACAATCTTATAATCAATTTCTTTAATAAGAAATAGACTTTTTTCTAATATTGTTTTCAACTATATTTTTGTTTCTACATGGAAAATTCATACATGACCCATATTCTAGTATAAACCTCAAAGAATATTCCAATCAATTGTTATAAAAGATTTTCTTAGTACAAGCTTAAATAATATTTAAAGAATAAATATTTATCTTGCTACTAAATAATTAACTTCAAAGTCAAGAATAATATCAAAGTATTCTCCTGTATCAAATTTGAGCTTGCAATTCATTCAACTATTGATGATCAAATTAATAATCATAATACATGATAAAATTTCATGATCAATCCTTTTGCAATTTTTTTAAATCAAAATCCAACTAATCATATCATAATCCATAGATTATTACATCATATATCAAACCCTATAAATCATAATTCCTAAGCAATCTTTTTTTCATATTTATAAGATTTAGTCAAAAATTATGAAGATAACTTATACTGAAATCATCATAGATCTATATCTCGATATTTCTAATGTTTATCTATCTATACTTATTCTATATTTGATTTTACATGTCATAATTTATCTACTTATACTCTGATACTATATTAATTATCACACTTTCGACTCGAGATCGTGAGTCTAGGGGTCATGACAACCACTGCATACTAATGGAAAACTCTCTCCATAAATATGCAAGGCATTCTAAACTCGATATCAATACATTACAACTGAATTCATAATAAATTAAATCCAAAATTTAACTATCTAAAAATCAATTTTAATCTTTCATAAAATTCTAGCAATATTCAAAAGATCTTACATCAATTTTATCTCAAATAATAATCTTATAAAATATAATAATAAATCTATCTCTAAACCCAGTTAATACTATTGACTCTCACCTCTAAACTTACTCCCAAAGTAGCATCCATATTCGCAATTAAGAATCTGAATTTGAAAAATAAAAGAGAAAGACGATAAGCTTGATAGCTTAGTAAATAATGAATATCTTAACTAAACATTTTATATATATTCATAAAATATAATGTTCAAAAATAAATACCATAAATAAACATAATAACATATATTTTCATGCTTACTTAAATAAATCAAATACTTTCAAATATTCGTATACACACGTAATCATAAATCTGATTTGAATCAAAATAGAAATAATAAACTCACTCAGAGTACCAATGCATATCCCCCATTGACAGGATCTAGAATCTAATGCACAATCTTTATTAACAGGATACAGAGTACCAATGCATAATCCCCATTGGCATGATCCAGAATATAGTTAGGTTGAGAACACAAAATCTGATCCGTATCAAAATAGTTTTGTAAGATAACATTTATGTATCATAATTCTCTTGAATATATGCATATTCCATAATAAATCAATAAACCATGATATTTCAGAAATCTCAAATTTTTAAATCACTTTTAGCTCAAAATATAATTTTATAAATCATGCATGATTCAAAGACTAATTATTTATTTTTAAAAATAAATTATAAAATATTTCAAAAAGAAGGTTCATTACTTGCCTCTATGAAATATTGAACGAACAGATTTAGTCGATCATGAGAGCATCCTTCAGAATCTATTATTAAAATATTCTTCTATCAATCTTAAGCCACAACTAATAAAAATCTTAAGTTCTAACACTCTCGTAAGACTTAGAAAGGCGATAGCATTCAATGTCCTGGTTAGTCGAATCAAAGATAATTTTATCTGATCACAATTAGAATAGAAAATAAATAGTTCAATAAAGATCAATGGTCATCAAATCTATTAGTGGACGGTAAGTGTCAACATGAAGGTCGGTATACCGATTACTACTCAGGAGTCAATTTGATAAAGTAATTTTATCTAATTAGGATCACTTAAAATATAATGATTTAATAGAGATTAACAAAAATCAGATCTCATGATGCTCAATAAAGATGGATGGTATGGACATGGTGTTCGACTGATAGAGCGGTTCAAAATTCTTTACTAGAATCAACTCAAATTTAAAGCAATAGATTGAATTCATTGAATTCATAAATCATATAGAGAAAGAATATCAAAGAAAAGAGAAATTGATAAGATGAAATCAAACTAATCAGATGATACTGTTCGACAATCTAATCGATCCAATCAAGTTGATTTAATCAAATCATAATTAAATTAGTGGACGATTTAATAAAAATCATAGATAATCGAATCTAATTATATCTAAATCTAGTCAAGATGGATATTGGCATGCTATCCGACAACAGTGGTTCAAGATTTTCTTTGCTAAGGTTAGATAAGAATTATTAAAAAAAAAAATTCCTCAGTAGTTAATCTTAAAGAGAAAAGACTTTATAGAGAGAGAATTTTAGAGAGAGAAAATGAAACTTTCTAAATAAAGAAAGACGGGATTCAAATTCAGAGTGAGAAGAGAGAAAAGGGAGAGAATTTTTTTTTTTTCTTTTTTTTTTTTTCTTTTCTTTCTTATATGATAAAACAAGGGGTCGCTTCCCCCTTTTCTTTTTATTCTACTTTAACAGAACAGGCTCAGATGCCGACATTACCAGAGCTCCTGTTTCGGCAAATGATGGTGGTATAATGCCAAAAAAAGATGAAATAATGAAAAAAGAAAATAGGACATACGATTTTTTGATCAAACCTAACAATTAGCCGACCAAAACTCATGGCTTCAACACTTAGAAACATGGGAATAGAAATCAATTAGAGAATCAAGGGGTTCTTATTTAATTTCCAGCAGCCACGAAGAATTCAAGCGACTGGTTTTAAGAACATGTAAAGGCGATGGTCAATGATAGGACTCGACAGGTTTTGGGGTTTTAGTGAGGAGAACCAAATAGACATAGGAGGCTCTAAATAGAGCTAGCTGAATGACGTAAGATTCTGGCTCAAAATCAACTTCCATCGAGGAAGAGAAGGTGAGTCCTGCTCGGACTCGCCCCACTTTCCCCCTCCCAGCACATGCTATATAGCACGTGCTGGCTATTCTTTTTTTTTCTTTTCTTTTTTTCTTTTTTTTTGTTGTTTTCTTAATACTGGGTTGGGTCAAGCGGATTAAACCCGGTTGGTCTGGGTATTATAAGAAGACTTGGACATACGGAAACCAGGAACCGACCAACAAAACACAAGGCAAAAAGCAAGCCCGCTCCACCCTCGCTGACCTCTCGTGCGGCAATGGGGAGCAGGTCAAAATGAAAGGCGAAATGGTTTTCTGGAACGCATTCAAAATTCGGGCTCGGATTGTTTCTTTTGCATGAAAGAATAATTGGTGTTCTTTGGCGATGTCAACTATTGGATCGAGCATTGTACTATTTTCAAAAATGCTCCGATCTCTTTCTTTCATCCACAGCATAAATCATGCTGTACTTTGAAACTTGTGCAATATGCTATCGGTTGATGTCACCAACGAAAAAAAAAAAAAAAAAAAGAAGGAAAGAAAAAGAAAAAGAAGCTCAATCATCCTTTCATGCGAAAAATACAGCCCTGATCACCATCTTGCAAAGGCGGATATTGTGTTTGGAGCAGGGCATAGGACTCACGCACTCATTGACAGGGATGTTAACCAACAGATCAGAGCCGAATTTATTACACTTTATTCCAGCATTCGACCAGTGGGGTTTTCAAAAAGATACCTCTTGGATGGTCATTCCAGACCTGTCTACAGGGAAATGAGATTGTATGGTTATTAGATGGCAGACCTCTACTTCCACCAACAGCTTCAACAGTTGATGTACTTGATAAACAAGTGAATAAACGAACTCCTTTTTATATTACTTTTAAGAAAAAGAATAATAATACCTCTTCAAGCTTGGGCATGAAACATTTTGATCCTAAATTTTTAAATTTTTTAGTTAGCCAACCACAAATTTTATTTTGAGGCATTCCCAAACTTCAAGATATTTACTGCACCACCAGCTACATACATAACCAACTATAGCAGATAGCTGGTGAATAAATCAAAATAATCTATGTTAAATTGGATGGCCAGGGATTTACAAAAATAAAAAGACTTAAAAGACCTATGGAGTACTGTAGCATTTGCCTACAGATAATAGCATATGATACAAAATTTCAGCAGAAAAGAGACAAAACAAATACAGATTTTGTAAAATGCAGCTTCTCTAGAGTTTAACTAACAAAATATCCCCAAGTGAAAAGTGATAATTACCAAATGGGAATAAAAAATAACAATCTAGATCCATGTTTAATTATAGTAAATCATATTTATGACAAGCTAATTCAATGATAACCGGAAAAAGAATTTTTGAAGATCTTAACATGATATAAGATTTCTTAAAATATGATGATATGATACCATAAATGTGTATGTCTTGGTACAAGCAAGGTTTTCTATCTTTTTCGCAGGTGTAGTAAAATCTTCTCTGAGAGCATGAGGTTAGAGTAACTATCCTGAATAACCATTGATATGACAAAACAATGACATGAAGCAATATATATTCAAGGATAAGTGATAATAATAATACAAAATACAACAAATTTCAAATAAATCAGTAGAACACATTGAAGAAATTTAATTATATTGGGAAGCTGGAACTTTTGAACTGAAATTAGTAACAATCACTTAATTCAATTTTCAGCTATTGCAGTACACTCACTTGGCAGAAGCCTTTCTGTGCCGACTAGAACCAACTAGGCAGCTTTTCAGTTCCAGTGAGACATGACCGGCAAAGGAGATTGGCAGCTGACAATATAGCCAGTTCGTAACAAGATAATGATAATGTTATGATAGCAGAGCATAAATTCAAGTTTAAATGCGTCTTTAGGCTTTCAGCCATTCACGGAAATAGGCCTGCATCTTCTCACGATTAGTAGGACTGCCAACATTGACAGTGGGAATGATCTTGTCAGGCTTCAGGAACTAGTGGAACGGGCATGAACAAAAGTGTCAGATTAAAAACATACTAAGCGAATTAGAGCAAAGATTTGCTATTTTTACCTTTACAAAATCTCTAAGCTCTATGAAACTCGAGTGCTCACTATAAGGAACCCCTGCAGAACAAAGTAGCTGATATCTCGGACTTCCTTAAATTCAGAAAAACAAGCAACGAGCATTTCATGGCAAGCAGCAGTAACATGGGGTTTTTGAGAATGCTTAGTAACTGATTCAAATAATGGTAGCACCAACCTAGTTTAGGTAACAAGTACAAAACCTAACTCGACTTCTACAGATATATTAGAGGCAGATTTGCATAAACTAAAAGCATTTTATCAATGTCCGAGCGCACAGGAAATTCCATGAATACCTTCCAATACAGCCCATGATTCTGTTTCCACTATTAGAAACAGCAGTTCAAGCTTTAAAACAGTTTTAAACGGATTTATTGATGCTTGTATACTTAGATATATATAGATGCATATTTTTGGGTGGATTTTCTTCCAATCTTGAATTTACATATAAAGTAACCTCAGAAGAGAGACTTCCAGCTATGCTCAGCCTGTGCTTTTTAATATCATCAAAGCTTTAAATCATCATCATCATCATAATAATAATAAAACACCAAAGCTCCGTGAAACAAATGAAAAAGGCCATTTTTATTCGGCTATCTGCAACACAATAGCAGGATTCTTTTATTTATGGTGGTGCATTCACTTCAGAATCTTCTCAGGAACTCATCCCTGCACCTGCTTTCTAAGTTTTTTTTTTAAAAAAGGAAAAATAATAATAAAGAGACCCTTCCTCACACCCGCATCCAATCCACCTCCAGTAACTAAGATCTGCACCAATAGATTTGCTTTCTCTGCTCCTGTGTATATGTCATTGTGAATGTCTTATCAAAATTCATATATCCTCTCCTAAGGGACTCAGGCACATAACGATGCTTACGGAAAAATACTCCGAATGACTTATGATGTAGAGAAACAACAGAAAAGTGAGAGACATTACAATCATTCCACAGTAGTATACCTTTTTGCCATTTGTGTGTGTGTGTGTGTGTGAGAGAGAGAGAGAGAGAGAGAAGGCATACAGGAAAATCACTTTGTCTTGCCTGTGGAAGATGGTATGAAAAAACAGAGATATTTAGGCAGTAAGAAACTTGTTGACAAAGTGAAAGACGGAAAAAGCTTACCGTAGATGGTGATGTTGCCTTTAGAACTGGGTTTAATTAGATCTAGTGTAGTCCCAGAGTAAGTCCAACCTAGAGAAATAGACCAAATGAGAAAAAAGTTAGATTAACAACTGCCAGTAGAAGCTTGTTAGATAGAAGGTAAACGAGTCACCTGTAGGACGAAATGCCAGGACAGCTGCATATTGTTGCTTGTAAGTATTCAAGTATTCAAACAGGTTCTAAAATACAATCAATGCTACATAAGCAAACGTAAAAATTATGTATATTAACAGGAGAAAAAATAAAAATGTTATGCCACGCCACTCTATTTACCACCCAGTTCACCCTCTTATGTGGCGCCTGATCAATGCCCCACTCCAACCCAACCCCATGAATCATATGAATCCCCTCCTACCATGTTCAATGATGAACTGAGTGGCGAATAGGGTGGTGCTTCATAATATTACTCGAGGACAAATAATGTCCAGACCTCATGTCGTAAGAAAGAAATTGGTAGAACATGCAGTGGAGAGCTCCGCCCGCATGAACAAAGCTTTCTAGATAGCTCAGGCCAACCAAATGACTGCAAAATCCGTCTCCTTGAAGAATCTGTGTATATTGGGACCTAGAAAAGCCAAAGCACTAATTTAAGAAGTAGAAATAACATCGATCTACAGATGTATTAAAAACAATTAAATATATGTGGAATCATCTAAAATAAATAAATCTAAAACCGTAGGACGTCCTGTCTTTAAAGACCACATAAGAGTCATATGTCAATATCAGATTGATCATACTTAATAGGACCAGTGCCAAGTCCTCTGGAAATTCTAGTCCTCCATCCGATACTGCTTGAGTTTGTACATCAAACTAAAGGCCCCGTGAAGAATATATACAGTTAAAAAAATGAGTTTGGATGTTTCTACCTCTAAAGCTTGAGAAATCGAAACATAGACATGCTCTTTCCCTATGCTGTAAGCTCCAACAGCAATAAGAGTTTTTGGCTGCTTTTCAAGACATTTACGAGCTGTCCTCACGATAAAATCGACAACATCTTCTTTTGGTGGGAACCTGGAATTCAGAAGTCAGCTTGTACAAAGATGGTAAAGGATAAAAATATAGACCTGAAAGGATCGGGAAATTCACCTATACTTGGGGTTGCAGTATGTTGTGTCAAGGTAAAGCACATTGATGCGATGATTGAGAAGGAGAGGGTAAGACTGCATCTGTTTACATGCCCTAAAATCTCCAGTATGTAGATGAATTTGCCCATTACTCAGCCTAAAATGGATCAGAGCTGCACCAGGGCAGTGATGGGCTTCCAACAGTGTCACTTTGGTTCCCTCAATAACATGTTCAGTATCAAGTTCCAAAGGGCGGATGTAACTGAAACCATGGTTTCAAATCAGCAGTTGCTAACAGTTAAAATTCAGATAGCTGCAAATTTCAAATATTGACTTATAAAATTAATATGGAAAAACTGCAACAAAAAATAGTATTAGTAACAGACTTCTTTATCGGAATATATGTCTTACAGTGAATTTACCGAGAGACACAATTTGACTAAGCGGGCTGTGAGTGGAGTGCAGTAGATAGGGCCATGAGACCATTTCTTGCTCAAACCACCATAATGATCATGGTGGAAGTGGCTGAGAAAATATGCCAAGCACCCTTCAATTGGCCCATACCGAAAAGCATCTACTGTGAACGGTGTGCCTACAGGTATTAAGGTAAAGAAAAAGGTAAAAATTATTGAAAATGCAGTTCTCAGAAGCTGCTGTTCAATAGCAGAAAGTAAAAGTAACAGAGGAGCTCGAAGGCACAGCATTAACAATCATGAGAACAAAGTATAATTTAGGGATAGCCTACCGAAAAATTTTCTTTAGAAAATTATAACCATTTTGGAAAAATAATCAAGGGAAGAACAGCTAGCAGAGCAGAAAAAAGGGCTGGTGCCTGCTCGGAATGCTGCCAAGCACTATTTTTTTTTTTTTTTTTTTATATAATAATCAAAAAAATGCAATATGTTTTTGCCAAGCACTATCATACAATATAAAATCCAAATGTAACGAACCTTTCCATAGTGGTATAGGCACGCCAAGCATCCATCTCAGAAAGTAGGTCTAGCCAACAATTAGACACCCAACTCACATGGATAAGTCGGGCCTCCATTAGAACCATTACGTTGGCATTCTATTATATAAGCAACAGGAAGACATTCTACGGTCGATCACATCCATCCTAAGCAATGCTTCCGTTACTTTCGATCACCTTATCCAGCTGAAATTTTCTAGCCAATGTAAAAATAAAAGGTAGTTCTCGGCATTTCCTTTATACCATACCTCGTTCCACCCCTTACACAACCACATGACCAGTAGCAAGCAAACAGCAATGTATTTAACAAATAGAGTGATCTTAGCATGATCGGCAACGGAATCTTTATTTCTATGAATGCAACATTTTGGCAGAAGAGGTAGATCTCTCCATCAATTTCAGACGTATAACAAATCAAATTTCTAAGCAGGAATTTGATCTAATGAAGCTCAACTACTTCCTCCTGATTTTTGATAAAGTTTTTGGGTGCCTCACACGGTCATCTCATCGCTCTCGAAAAATGAAAAGAAAAGAAAAAGAAAGCTCAACGTCTACAAATAAACAAGACCGGATATAATTCCTAGATAGTTAAATTTAATCTAATTTTTTTGGGAAAAATACATCGAAAGATTGAGTCCAGTAAATGATCATAAACGATGTAAACATTCTAAGAAGCCTCACCTGGAATTTTCTTATAGAAGGGGCAGACAGGATGCCGATCGGATCCCCTATCAAATCCCGTCCTCTTTAGCCGAGGAACCTCCTGATCCACACGATCCCCGCCTCCAGCACCTCCGATCATCGTCCGCCGCCTCTTGCGAGATGGATAGGAATCCCCAGAACCCGATCCCGATCCCCATCCATCCGCCGGCTTCTTGATGCCCCACATCTGGAACAGATCTCTCTGAACGAGTCCCCTCATCTCCTTCCCCGCCGCCGGCTCCTCCAGCAGGGACGACCAATCCGTCCCGCATCGATAGAAATCCGAAGTGAAATCGCTGGTGCCCGCGATCGAAGCTTCGATTTGGGGATCGCCTAGGCGCTCCCCGCCGCCGTCGTCGAAGGAGGACGGGGAGAAGGAGAGGGGGCCGACGGGGAAGCCGTTCTCGTCTAGCTCGTCGGAGAGGGGGAGGCGATCGTCGGTGGTTATTTCTAATGCCATCGGAGGACAAGAGGAGGAGATGGGCGGCTATGGCTTCATTATCCTCGGCTCCTCTTCTATGGGCGCCCGCGACGAAGGTCTTTGAAATGGGCGGCGGGAAACGACGCCATGCGAGAGACTTCGGTGTGGGCGGGGGGAGCGCTCCGAATCGTTGAAAACCTTTGGTGGCGACGTGGCCTTTCATGAGTCGGTGGTTTGGATGCACCATCGAAAAAACTACCACTTGAACTCTCTCATGATGCGAGGATGCCAACTAAAGCGGGACCCGCGGGCGCAGTATTGGGTGTCTTCGTCGTCTCGTCGGAAAAGATTGTCGGTGCGATTGCTTCGAGTCAAGGCCAGGTCTCTAGCCTGGCTCAGGTCTGGCTCGTCTGACTTGGTTCTATAGATTGCATGCATTGATAAATAAAAATCGATTTGGTTTAGTATTGGTGCCGCATCTAGGAGTTGAACCTAATTTTGTGTTTGATAAATATTGATTTTGCTTTATTAGAAAAATACTAGCATGGGGTTGGAATTTGCAATGATCCACCAAACAATATTTTGAGTATAATTTTGGTTAAACAGATGAATCAATATACAAATAGGCATAAGATCCTCCTGAAAACAGGTCTACTCATGGCAAAAATGGGGATCAAAGATGAACCAATTAAAGATTCTTACACCCAAAAATTACAAAAATATTTTGAGTATAATTTTTTATCAAAAAAATTGAGTATAATTTTTTTGTATTCGTGTTAATCCTAGCAAATTTGCAAGCAGCTTCTTGTTGAATGCAGATGATGTAGAAGTCTACCTGTAATGTTAGGTAGGCCTTATGAAATATCATATGAGTCAACTAGCCATCAATAATGTTTAGTTTAAAGAGAGTAATTTGCAGCTCCAAGTAGGTGCTTATTTGGTTTATCATCTCATCTTGATGGGACCCATGGAGTTGGTCAATAATTTTAGAAAGGTTGATGATATTTTCATCTAGAATAATTATAAACTACAACAATGTAGTATTGTCTTATGAAAATCAATCATTATATAATTTTTAGCAATATATTACATACAGCACAGTCTTTGCACATTATGAAAAAATATGGAAGATATGCCAGCACCGTGATTAATTAATCTCCTTCTCCATCCTCAAGAGGTCTAATATTCAAACCTCAGTGATGGCATCTCAAATATATTTCTCAAAAAACTTAGTTAGATAAATTATCCTAATATATATATATATATATATAGTCAGACTAGAATGCATTCGATCGAATTTGGATCCAAATCTGATTAGGTCAAAACTCTATAATGAAGATTCTATATCAATGATTCAAGCCATTGGATGTGATCTACTATCTCAAAATTGCTTGCACAACAAAAATTATATAATTTGAAGACTCCTAACCTATGCATCAAATAGTCAAAAATTGGACAGTCTAAATAAAATTGAATTAGATATATTTTTTGTACACTTGATGCATAGGTTAGGAGTCCTCAAATCATATGATTTTTGGTGTATAAATCGCATCCAATGATTTGAATCATTGATGTAAAACCGTCATTATACAATTTTGATCTGACCAAATCTGAGTCTAAATCCGATCGAATTTCTCTCTATATATATAGATAAATTGGGCTCCGATTGATCGAATTCTAGTCCATATCCATTCGAATCTTCAACCGTTGAATTAGTATGCATCTCCAAAAATAGGCATATGAAAAGACGTGCCTTTAGACTGAAAAAAAGAGCATACCTGTGCTTAAAAAAAACTAAAGATGACGTGTTTTTTCAGGCACTGAAGGCTCCTATATTTTTCAGTCCTAAAGCACTTTTTTTAGGACTGAAGGCACTTACAGGGTTGAAAAAAAATTGAAAAAAAAAAGATGCTGCCTCAAATTTTTTTTTTTTTTTCAAGGCACCTTTTTTTTTCAATTTTTTTCAGCCCTAAAGGTACCTTCAGGGCTAAAAAATATAGGCGCCACCTAAAAAAAAAAAAATGAAAGCGTCTTCAAGTTTTTTTTTTTTTTTCAGATGCAAGCGCATACCTATTTTTTTCAGTCTGAAGGCGTATCTTTTCAGGCACATATTTTCGAAGATGCGCATTGATCCAATTATCGAAGATCC
Source organism: Cocos nucifera (assembly GCA_006176705.1). Lineage (NCBI taxonomy): Eukaryota > Viridiplantae > Streptophyta > Magnoliopsida > Arecales > Arecaceae > Cocos > Cocos nucifera. Next base: position 106,861 of record QRFJ01000051.1, on the reverse strand, counting down.
GATCGGATATAGATTAGGATCTGATCGATCGAAGTTCCATCTATTTATATATATATTTGCCCGCACGCATGAATAGATGAATGCTAAGAAATATATGATTAGATTTGTAATAATCCACCAAATAGTATTTTGGATATAATTGAAATAGAGCATGTTGCATTATTTGTGTCCATGCTAAACATAACAAATTTGCAATCATATTGTTTCTCATCGATGCATCATTAATGTTGTTTATAGTATAGAACTATCAAATAAAATACATAGAGTCAGGCAATGTGGTCACGGTAATTAAAACCTCACCTGAGCTCTATTTTTTATGTAGATAAGGGCTTTTGTTTGATAAAAAGTAAATGATAGCAACAAACTAATCATGTTTACTAGGACAAGGTAGGACATGGAAGTTTGTCTTTGGTTTTTGGCGAGATGCATGGAGTTAGCTAAAACAAAAGCTAACAACTTATAAATTACAATATTATGGTGTCATTTCATGAATCGTCATTTATTATATAAGTTTTTTAACTCTACCACATGTTGAACATTCTTTGTCTCAACAAAAATAATATTCTCCCCTATAAATAAGAAAAACTTAAAAAGTAGAATAACTCATATGTAGCCCATTATTCTCCCTCTACATGTTTGCATTCAAACCCCAATGGTTGCATTCTCATTACTATCGTAAAAAAATATTAGTTAAATAAATCATCATGGATTAGATGTTAGAGTTTTGAAGAAAAAATTCAAAATTTTTCTTATCTCGAAAGGGTTCTTGAGTTTAGGTCCTACATTGAAAAGAAATAAAATTTTCAATGCATTTATAAACCATCTTTCCTTTTTTATCTTTGCTTGGAGAGCCTTGAAGAAATATGAATTTTATATTTCATACATGCATGTCAACCCAACCCTGCTCCCACGTGCGAATCACGACATGACGAGGTGTGTCACATGCATGAGATAACAAAATATTTTATTTTTTTATCAATTTTATCTTATTGTATTTTATTTTTTATCTGATCATCTTCCTTCGTGGTCCACTAGTTAAATGCCCATCTATAGGTCCCTGCTCGTGATATATAAAAAAGATCCCGAGTTCTAGCCTATGATATATTTGAAAGTCTACGATCTCTTTTCGTTTTTTCTAAAAAGTTCAACATTTTGCAAACTCTATCTCGCTCTTTTCATCACTTTCTCTTTCTTTGCTGAATTTTGAAAGATATGTCAATCCTCTTCATGATCGTTCTCCAAGAAAGGATATTCCAGCCGAATCTTGGGATAAAATTTTTGATTAATACTAGCATGAGGGTAAAAAATTTATCTTAGAATAATGATCATATGCTTCCGGACTTCATTTTTGTTTCGGCTTCTTAAAATCTATGAACCAATCCAACCAGGCCCTAGTCCTAATCCTAGATAAGTCAATTTAAAATTCTTATATTTATCATATAGTTTAGATAAATTTAAAATTTTTTATTTTAAAATAGTCCTTGCTTTGATAAAATACTCTTTTTATGCAATATTAGAATCTTTAACTAATCATAGTATCAACGTGCAAGTGCAACTAGCTAGATTGACCAGCAATCCTCAATCAAAAGTACTAGAGTTTATATTTCAGCCAAAATAAAAAAAAAGGGGTGCAATCTAAGAGGGTGCTTGGTTTATAATCGAAATCAGAATAGGGATGAAAATTAGAATGGATTAGAGTCAAAATTGGAATGGCCAATCCTTCAAAGTATTTTGTTCGTGATCGAAATCGATATCGAAATGAAAATTTGAATCCTTAAGAAAGATCGAAGATTGAGTTTTAGATAGATCGTATCATTTTCATTTCATACCAAAATCAGAATCGGAATGAAACTTCTTACAACTAAATGACTGAAATGGAACTCATTTATTTTCATTCCGATTGCAGACTCCCACTCCTCCCAACCAGGCATCTCCTACATATAGTTATTCTCATTTTAATTGTTTGCAGATTTTGTCGCTATTTTATATGTTTTTTTCCTCTCCTGGACGTAGTCTTGATGCCAAGTAAATTTGCGAGATTTTTTGACGAGTTGCTGCTATCTTTCCCTCTTGATTTCTAACCTGACGCCACAAATAAAGAGGTGCAAATAGTCAATGAGAAAAGTGGAATTACCAATACCCTCATTCCACTCATGTAGGCATCCCACCTTTGCTTCCATCGAAGACCGGCAACTCGCTGAATGTTAAGAGACGTAAGCGACTGGGCACTTAACTCTGATGGGGAATCAGCCACCTGTCAAACCCAAGAAAGATCATATGATGCACGGCGTGTAATTGTAGCATCCACGGTAACATCTCGGACTTACCTAAAAGAACTTACGAACACGAGGGTAAGCGACAAACTCGTCGTCAGACGCAGGTCACTTTTAACCGACAAACAGACAACCCGTGCAGTCAATATATATTAAAAAAATAAATTCACTTTCACCGAAGGTGCAAACGGAATCACAAGTTCCGGAATTCCAACCACATATAAAAATGAGGCGCGGGTGGATATTGGACGTCATTTCATGGGTTACTTTTCTCGGTCCCTTAAGCGGAGAGAGTGTAGGTAAGACGTCTATTGGACCCAGATTGGCGTTGTTACGACCGGTCAATTAATTAAAGATAATGAGCAATGACGAGATTTAGAAGCGCGATTAATATTTGAGGATCAAAAATTAGCATATGATACTGGTAATATTTGACGGTTGAGGACGGCGGGAGAAGCGGTAGGGCGGTGTCGCGAACGCATCCATCCACCCATCTTTCCCTCCTCGCATCATCGAGAGAGGCGTCGACCGTCGCTGCATCGCCTCCCCCCCTACCTTCCTTTCCTTCCCTTTCTGGCGGCGAGAGCGAGAATTTTTTTTTCCCCCTTTAATCTCCCATCGATGGTTTGATTCGTTTCGAGGGTCACAAGTAGCTCCAGAAGACGGATTGTGAACGGATTCGGTGAGGTAAGGAATCGTAATTTGATGGTTTTCTGATTAAATTTCCGATCCGATATGCATGATTTCTGTTTCTAATGCTACGGGATCTGGGAGCTGGATCTGGTTATCGTTATTAGTTTCTTTCGTGAAAATTCGGTGGCAATGGAGTCCCGATTTTTTTCTTTCTTTTCTTCTTCTTCTTTTAAATTTGTTCATCTGGTTGTGCTTGTTTGCCCTTTAATTTTGTCGTTCAAATTGTTTGGGCTTTTGCGCTGCTTTGTCAATCAGAGTTGTGGTGAGATCTGGAGCCGGGATTATGGAGCTTAGACCAAGTTTTTAGATTTTGTTGCTTTGTTTCTAAGAGTCGTTTTCCTCTTGCATTTACTTGTCATGGATCAGCATAATGGGAAACTTGTTTCCGTTTCACTGGTGCTGTTTTTTTTTCCTCTCTCCTTCCCATCCATGGATTCTTGAAAATTTCCAACCTTATTCATTTGTTATGCTAATCCTGAGAAGAGTTAGGTTTTCGAATGGTGTAACAGCGCGCACAAAGACCTGTTTTTATTCTCTCTAAAACCATAATAGGAGGTGGCTATGGATGAAAAATAAAGGAATACCAGGAGGTAATATGAACAATTGAAAAGAAATGGATCCGCTATAAGCCAGGAATTGGATCTGTGACAGAGAACGAAGATGACAAGAGAGGTTATGACTGTAAGCTATGGTCGATGACCTTTTGAGTTCAGTCAAATTTTTTATGAAGTTCAACTTATGCTCAAGGATGACCAAACCATTGATGTGAGCTGAACAGTCAGTCAGGATGGTGCAAGGTTGATGGAAGGGCAATTCTGAGAACTCACAGCATCAGGGAAGCACGCAATTGCAAGTTGATGTGGGTTCATGAAGTAGACAGATATTGTTTGAAATCTGATAGTAGGCCATCACCAAAGAATTCTATGATGGGGAGAGGAACAGGTGAGTTATGAGACAGGAATTCCAAGTAGTATAGGGCAAGTCCAGGGACTAATAACAAAGCCAAAGATGTTGGCATGCATGTAATGTGAAGATGATTGTTTGTTAAGATATACAAACTCCAGTATTGCGTAAATGGTTGTTTTAACAATACATGGTCTAACACATGATTCTTTTCTGTTGCTCATGTGGTTCAATAAGGTCAGTTTGAAAGTGTCAGCTTGTCCATTGAAGCAATCTGATCAAAGAGGAGATTGTCTATGAAGATGAATTAGCTTAAGAGTGTAATCAAAATGGCCAACAGAGGGTCTCAACAAAAGTGAGAAGCATTTATTTGAAAGTTTTTGTTTAAAATTATGGATTTCACAGAAGATGTCTTGGGCTTTCAGGAGTCAAATAGAAATGAGATCGCAAACAAAAGATTTCACACAAGATGTCTTGGGCTTTCAGGAGTCAAATAGAAATGCGATCGCAATGTGACATAGAAAACAATACCTTCACTTCACAAGTACAATGAGAATTTCATGGTTATTCAGTATCACTCAGGTTTGAACCTAAGACCTTTCATTCAGAGAGGATGGTACCAACCAGCTAAGCTAACAGCTGTTGGTAACATGTACAAAGTAAGCATTCACATTATTTTCATCCTGTTCATGTCAAGATGCTAATAGATGATGCCTACTAGATGTTATGTTGTGTATATAACAAGAATTCTCATGCCCTTTGAAGGATCCGGACAGAACACCCTTCCTCTCCTCTTTTGTTCCTTTAAAGCTCTTTGCCTCTATCAATTTTCCTCTCTTCAGTGCTACAGTGAATGTTAACATCTCATCAATGCATTGAGCTAAAGGTCCCAAACACTAGCATTGACATAAAACCAAAACAAAGAGGAAAAAAAAATTAAAAAGAAAAGAAAAAATCAAGCCTGGATTCAGGATTCAATTCAATCAATCAAACAAATCTGTTTTTCTCCACACAAGTGAAGCCTTTAAATAGAGATACAAAAAGCAACCTAATAGAAGTCTAATTGCTTAATTGTAACCTAATAGCACTCCACTTATTAAATCCTAACAAAAATACAAGTTCCAATAAAATAAAAATAAGAAAATCCTAAATAAACCCTCAAAATAAAATTAGGATTAGGGTTAAGGTTTTTTAACGACGCTTCTTTCTAAAATATGTGCATAAACTCTAATTCCCATCAAGCATGCTTGAACATACTTTGCATGTGGGGTTAAAGATTTGAATTGATTTCTTCTACATATTACCTAAGTTAATAAATGTAATAAAAATTTCCTTTTCCTTCTTTTTAAAGAAAAGATTGGGAGAGCCCAATCAAATTCATTAAATACATTTTATAATGGCAATATATTTATTTTAGTTTTAGTTATTAGTGGAGTGGTAGTATAATCATAGTTATATGTTAGGCACTCACTTTTATAGAGAATTCCTTATGATTTTTTTTTCCAAAGACAAATAGATATCAATAGTGTTATTGACATTAAATTTGCTGGGCAGGTACATTGCCAAGCTAATACTTCACAAATACATACTATATCATATTTAAATTACTTGTTAGATGGTAAGCAAATTTTGAAGCAAAAAGAGATCATGTGTTTTGATGCGAGTAGATATTGGAAGAGAAGAAAAGTTATGGTTTGGGTCTATGTAACATCAAAACAGCCATTATAACAATTACATGATGGGTACCAAACATAAGCGCTTATTCAACCATTAATCTTATTAGAAAGGTCACTATACAATGGAAATACTGACCCTTCTTTTTGATACGGAAGGGAAGTCCTACGTCATGAGAAGAGGAGGGGTTTGGGCTATCTGAGCTGTGAAACTGCGAACCCAGGATTTTTGCTTGGGAAAATGCCCAGAAGATTGAATATCATGATGGATAACACTAGACTCAAACCCTTGACCCCTTCCTTCTAAGTGAAGGGATGCAATCACTGAGCTAAATCTCAGTGGGTTCAAGTAATGACAATTATTCAATACTCTCACTTTTTTGTGATTTATTCCATTAAAATAATATTATGTCAAATTGAAATGTCCATTCCACCTATAAAAGATAAATTTCTTTTTCTTTAAAAAATGGTTTAAATAACACTTTTTTTTTACTCAAATCACTATTTGTTATTTCTTGTTACAATGGCCAATAAGTATAATGACTGTTAAAGAAATTATTATTTTGTTCTGGAAATATCCAGTCACTGGCTTGATTTGGGAAGTTATGGCTATCATTTCCATTACAATCACCAAATGGGATCATATTAGAAAAATTGTTTGGGGGTGATAGACCTGTTTGGGGAGGGGGGTTTTGCTGCTGCTGGAGAAAACTCTGTGGCAGGCCATGTGTCCCGAATGAGAGAGAGAGAGGCAGGGCTTTCAGGAAAATAGAAACTCCACTTTGTGGTGGCACTAATAGAACCATATACGAATTCCATATAATGCAATACGTAGTCAGAGTCATAGAACAGAATAAGCTGCATAGGTCGAGAGCCTGGTAAACCTATATGCACTGTAGTATATCTGCACTGCCATAGGTTACTAACAATCACTTTGGTAAGTCTAATTGGTGGATTAAATTATCAGGAATGTAACAGGATCCTTGTTTAGGCTTATCTGTAAGTAATGAGCTCAAAGTTCAACTATGGTCAAAGCATAATCTGTCGTATAAGTTTTAAGGTGTGATGTTCTACTTAATGATATCCCAGGACTAGGAGGTATTTATATGCCATTATATTAGCAAACAGGAGGATTACATATAGAGGATCAGATTCACTATTTGTTGCAAAAAGACAATGAGATTCATGATTTGTTGCAAAAATACATCGAGCCACATCTACTGGTTGAGGGCTTTAGATCATGCTTTGTCATGAGGACCTCCATACTTTTAAACCGTATATCATAGCTAGATCCTCCAGATTGTAATTTAAATTCTTGACATGTTAGATGTTGATAAATGTATTTTTTTTCCCTCAATTCAGTTAGCATAATACATTGTGGGTCTGCCTGAGGATGTTGGCAGATGATGACAATTTTGTTATTGTTAGAAATGTTTGAGAAATAAAAGTGAACAGTAATCTGAAGTATTTTTTTAACTAATGTTTCTTTCTTTTTTTTTAAAACAATAATGTAAGTTGGAGTATTTGAGGGTTTTGAAGATTTCATAAAAACATCTAACTTTAAAATAGAACCTCACAGCTTGAGGTTTATTTTCTTCCTCGTACGTTACATCCTTTTTCAAATTTCAGTTTTTCAAACAAACAACATAAATTATACTCAACTTTAAATCAAATAAAAGGTGGACGGGGTTTGGCCAGTTTTAGGGGATATTTTTCTATATTAATTTTTTTTTAATCTTTTGGTATTAAAAGAACTACTTATGCTCTTCAATTAGTTCAGATCATGTTCTGTCTCTCCATCCATTTATCTTGATTTGCTATTCTTACCTTACCCTCATTTGTTCCTTCCAGTCACTGGAGATCATTTGCTAAGTGGTTACGTAGTATTTCATATATAAGTTGTTGTATCTTGTTAATGCAAAAATTATTTGCATACTAGCTTTATAAAGGTGCAGGTATATGAAGGATTGAATTCAGTTCTTTTAATTGTATCTGTTTACTTGATATAGCACAAGAGCTTCACTGATGATTTGAGGAGACCTAGACAATTGCTTAAAGGATCTGCTGTTAAACACAACACTATGCGATTATCAGCAACTACAAAAGTAAAGAACTGGCTTTTGTTGTAATATAGGAGTTCTTCTGCAGCATTTGATCCATGGGCGAGTGGGTTATTGGTGCATTGATCAACATAGTTGGAAGTATTGCCATAAATTTTGGAACTAACCTTCTAAAACTGGGTCATGATCAGGTGCATATTTTACTTGCCTAGTTGTTCTGGCCATGTTTTGTTGCTCTGGCTCTGGCATTTTATGCTTTTGCATATAGCTTGCCTATTCGCAGTTCAGTGGTTCAGTCTCGTTAAATAATTCTTGTTTAATAGCCTCTGATTCTCAGTTCTTGCAAATCCTTCCTCAGCCAAAACACCATCCCAACCCCTCCTCTGCTTGTGTATGTATGCTAGAAGGGAGGTCCATACACCATAGGAGCAGTAAGGGTTAGTGCGCACATGCACAGATACACACACACACACAAACACAAACACATATATGCATTTGCATGTGTATATGTAAAAGTATGCATGCATGTGTATGGTAGAAGAGGCCCATCCCCCAAATACCCAGACCTTGGTCAAGGCAGTATTCAACCCAGGTCTTTGGTGCAACTACTGGGAGACTTTACCAGCAAGATAAGCTGACATCTTTCAAATATCCCTAGTTTGTTGAGAATCAATATGTTATTCATAGACTTCAAAACCACAGATGTTAAACTTTTTGTAGCTTCGTGTTTGCACGCTTTCTATGGTTCTAAGTGTGCTCTCTCTCTTTTATTTTTTTTTCAGCGAGAAAAACTTTCCACACTTGGGGGTGATGGAGCCAATGGCAAATTTATTCTGAAACCAATCATATATTTTCAGACATGGAGAGTTGGTAATGTTTCTTTCTGTTAATTTGGTTATTTATTTTTCATATTTGGTGTCAGTCTGGAGAGATTTTGCTTAATTTCTTTAGTGCCTTATATTTTGATGCAGGTATTCTCTTTTTTGCTTTGGGGAACTGCCTTAATTTCATCTCCTTCGCATATGCCGCACAGGTTAGATACATATCTTAGAAATGATCATGAGTTAGGAATAGCTTGCACATGAAATGGAGTGAGGTCTGAACTTCCTCATGCTGGTGCTGTGCAATCTTAGAATGGGTATGATATATGCCTTGCCACTGCTAGTACTTTAAAACATGTATACCAGTTTTCTTAGGATTGCAATGGGGCTGAACATGCATTCATGCCACATGCCGGTCCGTTGCTTGCATAACATGCACATCTAGCACAGACCTGCACTGGCTAGCACACCACTACTTGAAATGGAGACATGTGTCATAGTCATGTCTATATGTCAGTAGCTACTCATGAGTCCATGTGGCTTCTTTGAACTTTGCATCTTTGAACAGGCACTTTTGATCAAGTTTGGTGAAGTGGGCTCAAACAGAATTACAAGTAGAACTTACTTCCTTATCTATGTTTGATGAAGTTGTTGGTTATATAAAATTGAAGTTAGCGTCCACCAGGGGGACATTATATGATAAAACTAGAGGAGATTTTTCTCTTGTTGGATTCTTATGTTATTCTGGATTTTTTTTTTTGCTTCAAGCTGTCATATTAGTTATTTTTGTTATGACATCTTCTCTAATAGTTTAAGCTGTTGGGATCTAGTGGTAAGCTAACATCATATCAGAGCCAAAGGTCATGGATCCAAATCCCCATTCTGGCCAATTTTACCCATTTATTTTCTTTAGTCTTTTCTTCTCTTGACTCATTCCCCGTTGAGTGAATCCCGATCCATTCATATCTTGAGTCATTCTTGACTTGTTCATGCCTTCATGTGTGTGGTTTGGGCCGCATGGGAGTGCGGCTGTTAAGGCCTGCTATACATTGCCGATCCCTTCCCTAACAGGATGCTTTGGGATTTAGTGGTACGTGGACAATTTTGAGGTTCAAGTCATTCTTATTGTTTTCTGAAACTTGAAAGTTCAGGATAGTTTGAGTAACTTCCACATAACTGGTTATTTACCAGGTTCTTAAATTTAATTCTATCATTATGCTCTTAACTGAGAGATGATTAGTCATATGAGTTTATTTAGTGATTTATTTTGTTTACTAAATTTGGCTGTTCTGTGTTTTTGTTGCAGTCACTTCTTGCAGCCCTGGGGTCGATACAATTTATATCAAATATTGCATTTGCTTACTTTGTCTTAAGTAAGACAGTGTCGGTCAAGTATGTTCTTTCTGAAACGAGATCATTACCTGTCTTAAGGATTGATATGCTTAAATATCAAATTGTCGTATGATATTATCGTGTTGTTTTTGCAGAGTTATGGTAGCAACAGCTTTTATTGTTTTTGGCAATATCTTCCTAGTTTCTTTTGGCAATCACCAGTCACCTGGTACCGGCCTTAACCTTATTTTGGAGTGCTGATATATACAGTAGCTAATATTATAGATGGGGTCTTAGGTTTATTATATTTTTCTACTCATGTATTTCCATTGGCATATATATGCACTGATTTATGTCCATAATCTGCCTCCATGCTATCTTTAAGGCATATAGAATTGATGGAGACTGCTTTTTTTTCATGAGTATATAAGTAATTAACTGATGATTCTTTTTTCCTCCAGTGTACACACCTGAGCAGTTAATTGCCAAGTACAGCAATTTAGTATTTCTCCTTTATTGCCTGATGTTGGTGTTGGTTGTTGCTGCAAATCACTATATTTACAGGTGAGACAATAAATTTTGTTAATGTGTTGCGAATGCATGATATTTTTTACTTTGTAGAAGCTGCTCTCTCTATCTGGCATGTCTTTTCTATTATCACACCTTTTTTATGATATAATGCTGGTATGAAGTTGTATGCTCTTCATACTAACACTAGCTAGAACCAACAGGAGAGGAGAGGCTTATCTTGCACTTTCTGGAAAAGATTTTAGCCCCTATTGGCGCACGCTTCTTCCATTTTCATATGCCATTGTTTCTGGTGCTGTAGGATCCTGTTCAGTGTTGTTTGCAAAATCATTGTAAGTTGGTCAATAAGAATGTGCAATTATCATTTATAATATTTTTTAAGGAAAGTAATCTGTGACCATTTGAATTTTATCTTTTTGATTTATACTAATATACCGGTTGCTGACAAGCATTTGCTGCTCTTTTTCTTGTTACCTTCCAGGTCTAACATGCTGAGACTGACCATTGGCAGCAACTATCAACTGCATAGCTGGTTTACATATTCCATGCTTTTGTTGTTTTTTAGCACAGCAGGATTTTGGGTAATGATGCGATTAAGAAGCACTATAATATTAGATTGGTCTTATTATTTTTGTAAATTCTGTAATGTTGAGAGCTGTCTACTTCACTGTATCTCATTTAACTTTGCTGGCATGTCAGATGGCGAGATTGAATGAAGGATTGTCTCTGTTTGATGCAATCCTCATTGTTCCCATGTTTCAGATTGCATGGACCTTCTTCTCTATCTGTACAGGATTTGTATACTTTCAAGAATATCAAGTGAGCCTGCCTTTTATATAGATCTTTATCTCCTGTTCTGCTTCCATTGTATTTTCTGTATGTATCTAAATAAGTTGAATGCTTTGACAGGTATTTGATACACTAAGAATAACAATGTTCCTTTTGGGTATGACATTTGTATTTATAGGCATCTCCCTGTTGGCACCTGATGATGCCAAAGGTATTCCAGCTAATATTCCTTCTATTGTCATGATTTAGCACCATCCGGTTGGTACAAATGAAATGTTGTTGTGAAAATTTTCAGGAAGTGATGCAAAAGATTCTTCTTTGCCTTCTTCAACAGCTCAAGGTGTTACTGATATAAACAGGTACTATGGATCCCTTCTGTCATGGTTTGTCATTATAATACATATGTTGTGTCTGATACAGAACAACTTGCATGCCTTTGTATATGTTGAATGCCTTTTTTAACTTTTTTCCTCTAAAAAAAAAAATCAACAGCGGTGACTGCTATTGAATTAGTGCAGAAATTATATGAATATTCATTATCTAAACTGCAGATTTGTCAAGCTACCATCAGAAGAGACTGAAATAAATGATGTGACATCTTTCATGAATGTGATGAGGACAAAAGCAAACTCTATTATAGTGAAGGCAAAGGTGATGTTACTTGCAATTGTTTCAACCTTAGATGTTTTACATTCAATTGTTACTAAACCTGGTTCTATTTCAGGCTGCTTGCTCGCTTTCATTAGGTCTAGGTGAGGAGTCAATTAGTGCTTCTTCAGTGCTTGTAATGCCTATGATGTCTTCAAGGACAACTGGTTTTAGAGGAACCATTTTTGAACGGGCAAAGTTCATTCCTGTTAGAAGTTCTGGTTGGAGCTATTCTTCTATTGATGATGATCTTGATCATGATGATGCAGAATTGCAGGACACAAGGACTCTGCTTTCATAGAGCCATGGGTATAGGTGGTGTGAATTTTGTTGCTTTCTGATGAGATGGTTATTTTTTATAACTTGTATTTTTAATGTATAGATTTATAAATTTTCCTTTTTTAAAAAATCCTTCAGTCATCAAAATTGAATTTGTCAGACCTTGGTTATATATGAATCTCTGTTTCCGGAATATCTATTGATTCATTTGACATCCATGTTTCTTGTCCATTTCGTATGTATCCTATCAGCTCTAAGTATTAGCGCTTAAGAGCAATAAAGAGTACTCTGTGCTATATTGCCTGCATTTGAACATATGGTTGCTGAAGCTCAACAGACAGCACTTTCTGAAAATATCTGAAATGTGTCAAAACATGCCAGGAAATCACAACCTGGTTTTGTTGGCTTTTTATGCCTCCAAGGAAAACATGTTGCTTTTTGGAATCTCAAGGACAGCACGAACATGGAATTTCGTAGCAGCTGCACATAAGTGATATCTGAATTCATCAGCTTCGTTTAGTGCTGAAAATATTAAGGCATATCTCTTAAACACGGTGAACATTTGTTTCAACTGTTTGGTGATTGGAAGAACAGTGGCAGAATACTTGCATTTGCTATATCGTTCATTGCAACTGTTTGTTGCCGAGCCATGGATGGTGGCAATGAAACATCTAGTTTGCTTCCCTAGATTATATTCTACCATGTTCCTTGTGCAGACTTGTAATTTTACTCCTGAAAATGAGCCGGGATATGCATACATATATGTATATATGTTGTTTCCTTTACCTATCACAAATGCTTGTTAGGGATAAGTTCCTCTGTGCTTGTCTGCCCCCATGCCATGCTTGTAGATTCTTTTTCAGTAGACATATATTGAGATTGTGAAAAGCAAACCACTTGTCTTAGCATCAGATTCAAAGCAACTAGAGCTGGGGGGATTACTTTATCTACTTTATTCTGTCATATTGTTGGGTTACCCTTATTCTCCTGATCTTGCTGGATATTAGCCTCATCACCATTAAAGAGCTGTGTCTCTGTGGAAAACAACGCAAGGATAATTTTAAGTTCAGGGACTGTACACTTTATGGGTGCTTTGAATCTCACTGTCCAGGTGCTTAACATTTCCCCCAAGGCAAGTAGGGAAGATCTTCTAACCTTTTTTTCGTACTGTGGTAGTGTTGATGAAATCAAGCTGCAGAGGTAAGTTCTCTTATATAGTCTCTCCTTATTTGCATGGTTAAAATACTTCCCATCCTTGTCTTGATGTTAATTTGTCCACCGTCAACAGGGACAAAGATCAGTCTCAGCTGGCTTTTGTGACCTTTCGGCAACCATATGCCCTTCAAACTGCTCTTCTCTTGAATGTAAGCAACAATTAAATCCTAAGAATGATTTGATTAAGCACTTGTTGATTTAATTCATGTGATGAGTCATCTTCTTTGAACTAAATATTTGCTGAATTGTTATTATACTTTTGTCAGCTATACTTTTAGGTTTCAGCGTATTGGTCTTTTTTATTAGAATGGGTAAATCTAAATGCTCATGAGTCATATTCTTTTCGTAGCTTTGAAAATGATGCTCCCATGAGAGAGTTTAGAACTTGTTTGAAGATTATAATAATTGTTTTCACAATAAATTACCACCACTTCTTTTCTTTAATAGTTTGCCTTTCTCCATGTGCAGGATGCGCCCATAATAGATCGTCAAGTTCGCATATTACCTCTGGACAATATGAAGGACATACCAATAAAATCTTGCACTTCAGGCAGCATGAACTGCAAGGCATCTTTTTCTCCACCAACTTCTATGGTTGATCAATTACTTGCTCTATCATCGTCGAATAAATAAATTAGAATTTATAATATACTAAAAACATATCTGCTCATACACGTACCTTAGTTACTGAATTTTTTTTCCCCAGTATTAGGTAAAGCTATAACGGTCTCTCAGTGTTTCGTGGGTAAATATATAATTGAAAAATAAAGTATCTTAGAATTCATCTTTTACAGTCCTGTGTTGGATTCTGATGAGACTTTAAAAATTTATTGGTTTTGCATAGAATTGGCTCCTTCACCCGATAGGTGAGCCTCAGCTTATCTGAAGATTATTCAGCAGTAACCTTTTTTTTTTTCTCTCAAGAGAGAGGGGAGGGAGACCCATGCTGTAAAAATTACCTATAAGGTTCGAATACTGGAGGATGCACCATGCCAAAGACTTGAATCGAGAACCTCCTCTACTTATGATGAGAGGTGTGATCGATGCGACCATGCCTACTTCGTGCGAATCATTAATCTGAATCAGATGATGCATGCAATAAAGAAGTCCCTGTCGACTGTTATCTATTCGTTACATTTCAATTGGTTATTATTCATTTTGACGTAGAAATATTCCAAGATTTTCTCCTTGTTTATAAAGCATTTGAAGTCAGTCGATTCTGAGGTATGTGCACCAATAAAATATATTGAAGCATAGCTTGAGCAGAGTTTTTGCTCTTGTTATACTCCAGTACTTACAATTGTTCAGCCTAGGACTTCGAAACTCTCCTCTCCCTTGTTCCTCAAATTTCCTTCTTCGTTGCTGCTTTTGAGCTAAATACTGCTCTTCCGACATTCTGATCCTACAGAGAGACGGGGAAGGGTCCCTTCCGGCCATTGACGTGGTGCAAGCACTGGCATCAAAAAGCCAAGAGGCCTTAAGCAGCGCAAAGGAGCGAGTCTCGGCTACTGGCACAACACTCACCCAGCAGGCAAATTCAGCCACCTCAGCAGCAGGGCGGTCGGTGGGCAACATCAGATCGGCGGTCATGAATAATGACTACTTCTCGAAGGGTGCGCTCTGGCTCTCGGATGTTCTTGACAAAGCCTCAAAAAGCATGGCTGAGCTTGGTGGTGTTAAGGATGGAGACATGGGATCCGGAAAGCAGAAATGAGCAGTCATTTGTGTTGATGAAATGCTTTGTTGCTGCCATGCCATGGAAGTCCAATAAGTGTTGTTTTTATTTGCTATTGTCGTATAAAATGACCAAAGATTGCTAAAATGGAAGGAGGTTTGGGTGAAATTCATGAGATAACTGAAGGAGTTATGATGTGCGATGACCCACCAAATCTTAATCAACATGCCGCAATTTTTGCTTTCTTTCCAAGGGTAGATAACTCGAGAAATATCACCGAAAGAATTTTTGGGTAAAACTGAAGGAGTTCTCTATAAAATAAAATAAAATAAAAATCATCATTGGTTCACCAAAAGTAACAGGGTGGACCAAAGGATCGTTCCTCCTCCAAGGCGAGTGGGGGCTTTTCTGCGTCCTTCGCCGGGAGAGTTGTGACGGCCACCATCTCCACGGCAATGGCCAACCTCCTCGTCCCTCCGCGGATTGCCTTCCAAGTACTCGCGGCTCGTCGATGGGAGCATTATTCTCCTGATGGCTTTGTTCTTAAGAAGTCTCGGCCTTCGCGATCCTGCACATCAACTCCTTGAAAACCTTCTGCTCCACCATTCGACGAGCATGAGGCCCAGCGACGCTTCTCCATGAATTGGAGCTCGACCGAGTCTTCTCCTTGATTTGGTGACCATTAGTTCGTATCTTCGACAGCTTGCACGAGTTCTCGGCAGATGCAAGTAGTGACGTCGAGCAGCCTGTTGCTGAATGGATGATAATGGAGCATTCAGGCGTACGTAACAAGTGCATCGCAGCTTGGATGATGATGCTTGCTCGATTTAGAGTTATGAGGAGACCAAAAGGTGTTTGATCAGGTCAAGCTAGTGTAGGCCTGAGCACCATGTCAGTCCAGGCCCGGTCACAGCACGCCCTGGGGTTGAACGTAACATTACCACCCTTCAAACGTTAAACGTCCTAGCTTTTTGTTTGTAGCTCATCAGATATATAGTATAAATTTATGAAAATTTAGCACCGTTCATAAGCTATAGATATGGAGATGCTCAAGGGATTGGGAATAAGTATTGTCTGCAACAAAGGAGCAAGAGAAAAAAAAAGAAAAAAACGAAAAAAAAAAACCTTAACGAGAATTAAAGAAAGGCATTCAGCTCCTGGTGTCAAATTTGACACCCAGATACCCTCCTCGAGCATATCACCGAACTGGAAAGTTGGTTGGTAGGCCTGTATAAATCTACCCATGAGAACAGATCTTTCCATCTCTAGAGCTCAAATTGGATGGGTGGATCACACGAGCTAGCATGCATCCACCATCCAGATAGCAAAAAGCATGCAGCACTTCCTCCAGATTTATGTGATTTTTTTTTTTTAAAAAAAAAAAACCTGATACAAGAAATATGGTCAGGGATAATATCACAGTAACTTTCATTCCCAAAATAGACACCATCAGATGGCTAATGTCCTAATGCCATAATAATAAGAATGTCGCATGCTTCGAATCTTATGCAGTTCTGAGCTAAATTTGAGCAACAAAGCTTCTGTGGCATCACAAATCCACAAAATAAATAAATTCTCACCACCACAGTAATGCAACAGTTTCATCGATGAAATCCAGTTCCTCAAAGAGCATTAAAACCACAAATATGGAGGTGATTCACTGGAAATTTGGAATTTTATGCTCCCCAAGATCCTTGCAGGGGATCCTTCCTCATCGAGTCTTCGTCTTCTTCTCAACTTGAAATGCTGCACTAATCTTCTTCCAACTCCTGATTGCAATGAGTGCTGGTATGACGACCCAAGAGCTGTTTGCTCCAATGTAGTATGCCCAATAATAATACGGACTTGCTGAGAAGTTGTCACCTTCTAATAATGAAGTTATAAAATAAACCAGACATCCATAAAGCTGGCCAAGACATATTGCAAATTGAAGAATATAACTGCATGGTTTTCTTGACGCTATAGCATACCTGTTGTGTATCAGAAAACATGAATGAGAGAGAGAAAAAGAATGAGAAACAAAAATTCTGGTATTCTTCTACCATGTAGACAAAATAGTAATGCATTATCACCATCAAAGGAAAACAAATTGTTGAGTAATAAGAATGATGACTTCTTGTAATCAAATCAACTTAGTTCCAGCCAGGTCTCATCCATCGATAAGGGGTTCCTCACCATGAGAATAAACAACCCTCCTAATAAATTAGATCAAATACAAATGCACCGAAGTCTAATAATTCCATGCAACATACAATGCGAAAACTTCACTCTTACACCAATTTTGTGGTGTTTGATTTACCATGAGAAACCAAAGGCTGAACTTCCCACACCCATGGTCGACTCAAAGCCAATGACTTGGCCAAACTAAAATGAAACTTTAGAATTTTTTTAGAGACATCTCATGTTGATTTATAAACTTTTACATATCAGAGATACATATATCGTTCAAAACAAGCATCAGAAGGACAAGTCTTATCATATCGATTCCTAAAGTCTATGATTTTTTGCTTTCCATGTTTTCCTTTTTACAGTACAAACCCTCTATTGTAAACTAGGCCTTTGACTCTTATGGCCCGCTGAAATGTGTTGTGGCTGCCTCCCTTTTTTTGCTCCAAAGAAGTTTTATCTTTTCACCTCACTCTCAATTATCCTCACACTCGAAATAAATAATAGATACTAGGTCCATGATTATCCCACTAGTCCAATTCCTGATCTCGTTATACATAAATGTTCCAATAATCTCTGGCTAATCATGCCCCATTTGAGGTGTTGGCTTCGAAGGGAAAGCAAGATTTTATATCACCACTAGAAAGAAAAGAATTCAGTCTGGTAAAAGCATCATGGTATCCAAGGCACAACACATTCAGATGTAGCACATACATATGTTATATCAAAATACATTTCAACTCATAAGGAAAATGCCATTAAAAAAATTCTTTTCTTTTTTTTAATTTCTTTTGATCACTACCTCATTTCGAAATATTTTAATATTTTTTATTTAACTATTGATATAATTACCAAGAAAAATAAAAGCTGATTGTATAACAAAAACATTTATTGTTGGTGCAGAAATCCGTCGCCGCCGGAGGTCGCCGCAATCGAGGCCGCTGGGCGCCGCCGGGGACCTGCAAAACGAAGTCCCGTCCGGAACCGGTGGGGTGGTGGCTCCGGCAGGACCCTCCGACGGTCAAGTTAGTTTCCGGCCAACAGTAATGGAGTGCTCGGAATGAGTTCCGGAGCTTAGAGATGTGGAGGAGAGCTTAGAGAGTCGAGAGTTCAGAGAGCTTAGCCTTAGTATGTCGGGAGGGGTCCTTTTATAGCGGAGCTTAGTTGATGGTGACGGCTGTGCCGTCTGGCAGAGAGTCGTCGGGCAGCATGGAGTTTGGTACGGAGAGGAAGGCGTCGTCCGGTAGATCGTGGGAGCCATACCGGCGAGTCGTGGGCCGCATGGAGTCCGGTACGGAGAGGAAGGCGTCGTCCGGTAGATCGTGGGAGCCATACCGGCGAGTCGTGGGCCGCATGGAGTCCGGTACGGAGAGGAAGGCGTCGTCCGGTAGATCGTGGGAGCCATACTGGCGAGTCGTCGGCCGCATGGAGTCCGGACTTGTAACAGAGTTCGGCCGAGGGGGAAGCTGGGGGAGTTCGTCTGGCTGAAGGGTCGGCCATCTGTAGAGTTCGGCCGCAGGACGGTTGCCGAGGAGTTCGACCGCTGAGAGGCCCGAAGAAGCTCGGCTGGCCAGTTGAAGGACTTCGGTTGCTAGTTGGTTCGGCCAGGGCTCGCTGAGGAGTTCGGTCGCCTAGGGTCGGTCCGAAGGGGTTCGGCCACTTGGGCTCGCCTGGGGTCGGTCCGAAGGAGTTCGGCCGTGGGGTCCGAAGGAGTTCGGCTGCATGGGCTCGCCTGGGGTCGGTCCGAAGGAGTTCGGCCGTGGGAAGTCCGAAGGAGTTCGGCTGCATGGGCTCGCCTGGGGTCGGTCCGAAGGAGTTCGGCCGTGGGGTCCGAAGGAGTTCGGCTGCATGGGCTCGCCTGGGGTCGGTCCGAAGGAGTTCGGCCGTGGGGTCCGAAGGAGTTCGGCTGCATGGGCTCGCCTGGGGTCGGTCCGAAGGAGTTCGGCCGTGGGAAGTCCGAAGGAGTTCGGCCTAGGAGTTCGGCCCGGACCTTGGCGCAGGGGAGTTCGGCCTCTAGGCAGTTCGGCCGAACGGGCGTCTGGGAGGAGTCCGTCTCCCGAAGAAGTCCAGCCGCTTGGAGTCCAAGGAGCTCGGCCGTCAGGAAGTTCGGCTGGCGGTGGGAGTTCGTCCTCTAGGCAGTTCGGCCCGGAGTTCCTTGGCGGGCCTGGCAAGCTCTTCAGCGGCTACTGGTTACATTGGGCTGAGCGTCGGGCCGGGCTTCGGCAGGAGCGGGATTTATCCCCAACAGTAGCCCCCCCACTCCCGAGTTCAAAAATTGAAGGAAGGGAGTACCAAAACAGGCGACTGCCGAAGTCTTCTTCCAGGCTCCGCATTTGTTGCAGCTGAAGCTCGGGGGAGGTCTCATCTCCAGCCAATATTGACGCTGAAGTTGAGGCTGAGGCTTGGGGGAGACCTCATCTTCAGTCGATGTTTGGAGTTGAAATGGAACTCGTTTCCAGCTAAAGTCGATGAAGCTGATGTTGAAGCCGAAGTAAATCTCGCCTCCTTCGGTCGAGGTCGGATTTGAGCTCCTCGGGGGCGACATTATCTTCATCAGTTGAAGTCGACTCGAGGGAGACCTCCTATCTTGCAGCCGAGGTTGAAGTGCGCGCTCGGGGGAGATCTTATCTCCTACGGCCGAGCTTCCCTCGGGGGAGATCTTATCTCCTGCAGCCGAAGTGAAGTGCGCGCTCGGGGGAGATCTTATCTCCTGCAGCCGAGGTTGAAGTGCGCGCTCGGGGGAGATCTTATCTCCTCGGCCGAGCTTCCCTCGGGGGAGATCTTATCTCCTGCAGCCGAAGTGAAGTGCGCGCTCGGGGGAGATCTTATCTCCTGCAGCCGAGCTTCCCTCGGGGGAGATCTTATCTCCTGCGGCCGAGGTTGGTGCTCGTGTTAGGACGAGGTTCTCCTCCTGTTCCTAACCGAGGTTGTTCCGGTCGCTCGGGAGAGATCTTATCTCTAGCCGAGGTTGTCAACGGTCGCTCGGGAGAGATCTTATCTCTAGCCGAGGTTGAAGTGCGCGCTCGGGGGAGATCTTATCTCCTACGGCCGAGCTTCCCTCGGGGGAGATCTTATCTCCTGCAGCCGAAGTGAAGTGCGCGCTCGGGGGAGATCTTATCTCCTGCAGCCGAGCTTCCCTCGGGGGAGATCTTATCTCCTGCGGCCGAGGTTGGTGCTTGTGTTAGGACGAGGTTCTCCTCCTGTTCCTAACCGAGGTTGTTCCGGTCGCTCGGGAGAGATCTTATCTCTAGCCGAGGTTGTCGAACGGTCGCTCGGGAGAGATCTTATCTCTAGCCGAGGTTGGTGCTCGTGTTAGGACGAGGTTCTCCTCCTGTTCCTAACCGAGGTTGTTCCGGTCGCTCGGGAGAGATCTTATCTCTAGCCGAGGTTGTCAACGGTCGCTCGGGAGAGATCTTATCTCTAGCCGAGGTTGAAGTGCGCGCTCGGGGGAGATCTTATCTCCTACGGCCGAGCTTCCCTCGGGGGAGATCTTATCTCCTGCAGCCGAAGTGAAGTGCGCGCTCGGGGGAGATCTTATCTCCTGTAGCCGAGGTTGAAGTGCGCGCTCGGGGGAGATCTTATCTCCTACGGCCGAGCTTCCCTCGGGGGAGATCTTATCTCCTGCGGCTCGGGGGAGATCTTATCTCCTGCAGCCGAGTGAAGTGCGCGCTCGGGGGAGATCTTATCTCCTGCAGCCGAGCTTCCCTCGGGGGAGATCTTATCTCCTGCGGCCGAGGTTGGTGCTCGTGTTAGGACGAGGTTCTCCTCCTGTTCCTAACCGAGGTTGTTCCGGTCGCTCGGGAGAGATCTTATCTCTAGCCGAGGTTGTCAACGGTCGCTCGGGAGAGATCTTATCTCTAGCCGAGGTTGGTGCTCGTGTTAGGACGAGGTTCTCCTCCTGTTCCTAACCGAGGTTGTTCCGGTCGCTCGGGAGAGATCTTATCTCTAGCCGAGGTTGTCAACGGTCGCTCGGGAGAGATCTTATCTCTAGCCGAGGTTGGTGCTCGTGTTAGGACGAGGTTCTCCTCCTGTTCCTAACCGAGGTTGTTCACGGTCGCTCGGGAGAGATCTTATCTCTAGCCGAGGTTGTCAACGGTCGCTCGGGAGAGATCTTATCTCTAGCCGAGGTTGGTGCTCGTGTTAGGACGAGGTTCTCCTCCTGTTCCTAACCGAGGTTGTTCACGGTCGCTCGGGAGAGATCTTATCTCTAGCCGAGGTTGTCAACGGTCGCTCGGGAGAGATCTTATCTCTAGCCGAGGTTGGTGCTCGTGTTAGGACGAGGTTCTCCTCCTGTTCCTAACCGAGGTTGTTCACGGTCGCTCGGGAGAGATCTTATCTCTAGCCGAGGTTGTCAACGGTCGCTCGGGAGAGATCTTATCTCTAGCCGAGGTTGGTGCTCGTGTTAGGACGAGGTTCTCCTCCTGTTCCTAACCGAGGTTGTTCACGGTCGCTCGGGAGAGATCTTATCTCTAGCCGAGGTTGTCAACGGTCGCTCGGGAGAGATCTTATCTCTAGCCGAGGTTGGTGCTCGTGTTAGGACGAGGTTCTCCTCCTGTTCCTAACCGAGGTTGTTTCGGTCGCTCGGGAGAGATCTTATCTCTAGCCGAGGTTGTCAACGGTCGCTCGGGAGAGATCTTATCTCTAGCCGAGGTTGGTGCTCGTGTTAGGACGAGGTTCTCCTCCTGTTCCTAACCGAGGTTGTTCACGGTCGCTCGGGAGAGATCTTATCTCTAGCCGAGGTTGTCAACGGTCGCTCGGGAGAGATCTTATCTCTAGCCGAGGTTGGTGCTCGTGTTAGGACGAGGTTCTCCTCCTGTTCCTAACCGAGGTTGTTCGGTCGCTCGGGAGAGATCTTATCTCTAGCCGAGGTTGTCAACGGTCGCTCGGGAGAGATCTTATCTCTAGCCGAGGTTGAAGTGCGCGCTCGGGGGAGATCTTATCTCCTACGGCCGAGCTTCCCTCGGGGGAGATCTTATCTCCTGCAGCCGAAGTGAAGTGCGCGCTCGGGGAGATCTTATCTCCTGAGCCGAGGTTGAAGTGCGCGCTCGGGGGAGATCTTATCTCCTACGGCCGAGCTTCCCTCGGGGGAGATCTTATCTCCTGCAGCCGAAGTGAAGTGCGCGCTCGGGGGAGATCTTATCTCCTGCAGCCGAGTGAAGTGCGCGCTCGGGGGAGATCTTATCTCCTGCAGCCGAGCTTCCCTCGGGGGAGATCTTATCTCCTGCGGCCGAGGTTGGTGCTCGTGTTAGGACGAGGTTCTCCTCCTGTTCCTAACCGAGGTTGTTCCGGTCGCTCGGGAGAGATCTTATCTCTAGCCGAGGTTGTCAACGGTCGCTCGGGAGAGATCTTATCTCTAGCCGAGGTTGGTGCTCGTGTTAGGACGAGGTTCTCCTCCTGTTCCTAACCGAGGTTGTTCACGGTCGCTCGGGAGAGATCTTATCTCTAGCCGAGGTTGTCAACGGTCGCTCGGGAGAGATCTTATCTCTAGCCGAGGTTGGCTCGTGTTAGGACGAGGTTCTCCTCCTGTTCCTAACCGAGGTTGTTCACGGTCGCTCGGGAGAGATCTTATCTCTAGCCGAGGTTGTCAACGGTCGCTCGGGAGAGATCTTATCTCTAGCCGAGGTTGGTGCTCGTGTTAGGACGAGGTTCTCCTCCTGTTCCTAACCGAGGTTGTTCGGTCGCTCGGGAGAGATCTTATCTCTAGCCGAGGTTGTCAACGGTCGCTCGGGAGAGATCTTATCTCTAGCCGAGGTTGATGCTCGTGTTAGGACGAGGTTCTCCTCCTGTTCCTAACCGAGGTTGTTCACGGTCGCTCGGGAGAGATCTTATCTCTAGCCGAGGTTGTCAACGGTCGCTCGGGAGAGATCTTATCTCTAGCCGAGGTTGGTGCTCGTGTTAGGACGAGGTTCTCCTCCTGTTCCTAACCGAGGTTGTTCACGGTCGCTCGGGAGAGATCTTATCTCTAGCCGAGGTTGTCAACGGTCGCTCGGGAGAGATCTTATCTCTAGCCGAGGTTGGTGCTCGTGTTAGGACGAGGTTCTCCTCCTGTTCCTAACCGAGGTTGTTCGGTCGCTCGGGAGAGATCTTATCTCTA